>JAYXIM010022196.1:0-255214 GCA_037575425.1 Anastrepha fraterculus
ATATGATATATTCAGCCCAATTCTGTGCACTTGATAAATTCACGATCTTGCTTATTTTTTAATATTGATGTGTCAAAAATCAAAAGCTCTTTCTTTTATAAATTGTCAAGATGTCAAATTCCCTTGACAACTAAACACATTTTTGAACGATTAAAATTTAACGTTTAAAGCTGCTTAAAATATTTTGAGTTTTGCTGAGATGTAGATAAATTAGTGAAATGAAATTGAAAAATACCTCGTTTAACATTTTCCAGAAGTTGAATTTTTTTATGTTCTAGATTTTTTCACAAAAGCTTTCACTTTGATAAAAACCTTGATTATTTGCTAACTTTCTGTTAATTTGGTAAGTGTGTAGAATTGGACTGATAGTTTCATCAATATAATTACAGTTTAATTAATAAAATACAGGCCGTTTACGCTATTTTTTGCTGTAAACCCCAATGTTACATACGATACATATTCACAACGTAAAAGCTATAATTTTTCTGCACAACTCAACTTTTCAGCGCTTAATCAGCGAATGTTAATGTAACATTTGCCCCTTCTCATTGCATTAACATTTTCTTGTTTAACATACGAATGTTTTGTTTACAGACGTCATCAAAGTTCTCTGTTAGTGGGGCATCCAGAATTGGGCCTAATTCCACCATAGTTGAACATATAACAGAAACAAAGCCCATCTATGAAAATCACCAACAACCACAGCCGCTCTCACCACAAACGCCAAAAGCAGCGGTATCATTTTCACAACAACCGGTTATTGCACAAGTAGCGGGGCAACAGCCAAATTCGGATGGAAGTTCAGTAACAGCCCACGAACCGATTGCAAGTGTTGCGCCCGAACATGGCAATGTTGCTGTGGTGATAGCTTCAGCAGCAGTAACAGCGGCAGCTACTTCCAGCGGCACCGGCGATGATGAAGAAGAAGAAGACTTTGTAAGTATGGACACAAACCATTTGAAAGTTTTGTTAGCTGTTAACCGTTTCAAGCCATTAACATAACAACATGCTTTTCTTTATCTATGTTAACCTACAGGATGAAGCGGAAAGGCGTGTGGGCTTCCAAGTTGAGGGTGCGGATGATGATTTCTACAAGCGCCCAATGAAGTTGCATCGACGGTAAGAACATATGTTGTACATACACATACATATTCACATGTATGCATATATGTGTGGATGTATGTTTGATAGTTAATTTTCTGTAAGTTTGAGTGACACATTTGCTAAATGCGAGAAATCACTGTAGTAAAATGCCTTGTTGATAATTGATTGCTCGAATCCATTTAGTTAAGCAAAACGATTTTCAACGAAAAATATGTTAATGAAAAACTGATTAGTTTAAACAATATATGTGTTACATACATCTATGCGTGTGTATATGTATGTAAACACATGTATAACTATTTGATTAGTTGGGGACAGCTAAGTAGTTAGTTTAATATTATAATATATTACATATACATGCACATATGTAACTAATTTATATAATATGTAATTAAAAAATATCATTTAATATCACCATGTCTTTGCTATAATATTGCAGCGATACTCCGCACCACTTGAAGAATAAACGTGTACAACATAATCTCACCGATAAAAAGGCAAGTGAAATTCTCGCCAATGCGTTAAATCAAGAAAAGAAAACGGCACAACTGCCTCCAGTTCAATCGCCAATACAGGAAAATGTGGCGGCGGAGCAAAATGAACAGCAACCATTGCAACAGCAGCAACAACCCTTCACGGCACCCATTTCACCCATTCCTCCACCAACCGTGCCGACCGCACTCTCAACAGGGCAATTACCTGATGGTAAGTATTTATAATTTTTGAGTCCCACCTTTTGTCTGTGGTTGAAAAAAGTTAAATATAAATTCCATAAATAGAAATTTAAAAGTTCTTCCGCTTTTATATTGGGATTAACTTATCCGAGTAAACGTTTAGCAACAACGAAATAGATTAATTCCCTTTCATAGAATTAGCAATTTCTTTATGAGGTGACACATTCTGCAATACATTGAAAGCCACCTGCCAGCCGCTAATTGGTGATGAATTTTCTGGCACATTCCTCACTGCAAAAAAATCGATAAATCAATAAATTATCGTAATACAGCGACATTTGTAAGTACCCTGCAGGGAAATCTGCTAAAACTGAACTGGTATATGCGAAATTTACGAGTTTTAGAGAATGCTAACGGTAACTCACTGCGTATCTTTACGTTTTCAAAACACCTAAAAAGAATGAAATGGGATGTGAGCAGTGCAGAAAATCTACAATTTAAATTATTAAAATCCCTTGCAAATGGTTCTGCAGAGAAATCGTTTCAGAAGAAGCTCTTTTCAATTTGAACGATACATAAAAAAATCACAATTCCGTGTTCGGCCACAGGTCGAATGCAAGCCTTTACATTCCTCTCGCCTTGCTTGTTTGGTGCGCCTTGGGGTCTGTTGGCCGTCTTAGGCCGTTTTTCCTTTAAAATGCAACTGAAAATACATTATTATCGGATTGTGTTAAAAAAATGTGTGGGCCTATTATTGACGGTATGGATATACCTACATACATATATAGTCAATATGTAGTTTCAGCAACTAATTTATTGCAAACGAAAATCCCGGAAAGAATAAATTCACGATATTTTGCAGTAAAATCGCACGTTCGCAAAATTTAACACTTTTGCACTGTTTTCTGTAGGGCCAGAGCAAATGAAGCTAATATATGTACAGAAAACAACTGAGGTTTTGAAAAGTAATATTTGACGAAAAATTGCCAAGGTATAGCCATAATTATGCCTGAATGGCATCGCAAAGACTCGTCACCTGTATGTGTAAGAGCTTGGGACATTTGGATAATATTTATCATTCATAAATTTAATCTACCAGTCTAAAAAAAGAAGGAATGCTGCCAGTTTTGGCACAAAAAACATAACAACGGCTACGCTGAATGTAAGCCCTCCAAGCAAAAGTTTTTTCTTACATAAGCAATAGGTTATTGCTGCAGCTACTGCCAACGCAAAATCCTCATATACTTTGCAATTTTTTTTGATTCAGTAAAATACGTAAAATATTTATCAATAGGCCTTTCTGTTCAAAAGCTGATTTTCACTGAAAGATCATGCTATTTTGCCTTTGTGCTTCGCTTTTTTGCATTCATTTATGTAGTGGAATTTAGTCTTTTGAGCTTAATTTTATTGAGTTTTCTCCCCCCGTTGTTTCACTCAATCGAAAACACCAAAAAAAGAGGTATTGTGCCATGCTACGAGCAAATTTTTAGTGAATTTTTGTTGTTCCTTTATTTTGTTTGTAAATTTCTTTCACAACTTTTGTCTAATTGGTAAAACAAACAAAAATAATAATTACGAGTACGAGGCCCCTGTTTGGATTTGCCAACTGAGAAATTAATCTTCTCACGTACTAACCAAAATAATATTGACAATGCGCTAAAGCGAGTTTTACTTTGCCCCAGACGATGGCACGACGCTCTGGACAGCTCGCTACAACTAAACGTACATATAATGCATGTTAGGCAAGATAAAGTAAAAATGCCTACGAGTTTTGGTTACATTTACGGTATTTTGTGTGACATTGAAATCGTAATAGTTAATAAAAAACCAAAACAAATACGTAGAATAGAGTAATTTTTATTTGGTAAGCGTGCATTGAAAAACATGTCGGGCCTTTCGATTTCATTAGATGAACGCACTGGTAAGAAAATATGGATATCACGTAGAGACACATAACAAAGAGCAACAAAACAATGGATGGGGTGGATGGGCGGACAAACGAAACTTACGCTGTCAGCTCTAAAATTCTTACCAAGCGAATACACACATAAATATATGGATATGAACATGTGTGCATATGTGTATGTACTATTTAGTGATAAGACCTGCCTCTACTGCTCTATATATGTACATCCATACATACTCGTACATATGAGCGCTTAGCTATACACACCTATACATATATGTACATGTATTCAATTTAATTTTAACGCTGCTGCATTCAATACTACCAAACAGTCGCAAACTTTAGTGCTGAATAATTATGCATTATACCTGCTTTAAGCAATCTTCTTGCCTAACACCGCCTACCGCCCACCACCCACCGACTGCCAGCTCCACCGTCATTACCTTTAGTGTTGGCTTTGTGAGTTGTGTATTTGCTATTTTTGGACTTTTGCGGGAACAAGTGGAGCAGTAAAAAATTATTTACTCTCCAGCGCACTGCTGCTGTTCACATCAGCAAGCACTCACACGCTGTTACTCATATGCCGTTGTTTCGACCCATATGCAGAATTTGTCATAGGCCTATGTCAGTGTGCATGTGTGAGTACATGGAGATACGTATTGATATCGAACAGAGGTGAATAGCAGCGCGGGTAACGCATTGACTGAGTGAATGTACTGCTAGAGAGCGGCGCTGAAAGAGTAGCCCAATCGCGCTAATTGTGTGATTATTTGTGATTGGGTCGGCCGGTGAGCAGCAGCGAGTGTGAGGTATGCAAGTGCTCTAGCTGCGCTGGCTCATTTCAGTTATTCAGTATTTTCACTTGTCGGAACAAAGAGGTGCACGCTTTACCACTTTTGTATCGGCTGACATTTACGTCGCAGACTTAATTACCTCTTTGCCACCTTTTAGCGTGACTGTCATTTAAATGTAATTCGGTTAACAAGTGAAACAAAACGAAAAATATTAAAGCAAGTACAATGAATAAGTTTGAGAGATAAAATCTGAAGTATTTGAAGCTGAAGCTGAAGTAAAGACGGCGTTTGTACCGGTTTGTCGGAATTGCGTCAGTGGGCCGAAATACACTACTTTACATTATTCACCCTTCGAGCCATTTGTTAAACATTTTTAAGCAAAACAGATAAGAAACAGTGCCTTATACAATGTTGAGGCACCCATTTATATTAAAAAAAAGAAGACGAATAATAACAAACAAGTACAAACGGGCATTACTCATACTCCCTGTAGCACTATGCGGGGCGAAAGAAGAGCCGCGGGATCTACAGCACGCGCTCCAACTTTATTGTGCAGAATATTGAATGCAGCTGAATTGCGCTTTCGTTTGCTTGTGTTAATTTAAACATTTTTCTTCACGCCAACCGCCACTCTACCCTCGAGACCGACCGCATGCTCCGTTGCTTTCGCATTATTACAATATTTGTACATACATTTGTGTGGTGGTGCGGGCGTGTGCGTGTGTATTATCTGTTATCCATCGACTGCATTAAAGTTTATTGCGAAAATTTTAAGCAGCCCGCATTCTTTATTTGAGTTCCTTCACTTCAATTCTGTTTATACGCACCTCGTCTCTCCCATTGTTCTTGCGAGCTTAGCACTGTGAAAGCTGCTTTCTTAATGTAAATTGTTGCATTTTTATTTGCATTTGCAATTTATACCGAAGAAGGCAAGTAGGGAAACAAGCAGGAAAGTGAAGAAAGTAAGTATGGTATGTAGTTACTTGTACAAAAGCACCGGGAGCGGAACGAAGTTGTGCATCGAGCAAAATCCAAATTCTTAGCGCGAAAGTGGATTCACTTGTTTAACTTTACAACAACAACGACAACTAGCGACCCACAGTTCCAATACAAATACTGTTATTCTTATACCTAAGCAGTTGTGGCAAGGAGCCAATAGCAATTTGTAGTCCTTTTTCAATTCCATCTTGAAGTTTTTTTTGTGTGTGGCGACTGTTGCTGCAGGAGGGTTACTTCTTCCACTTTTCGACTACTTTTATTTCGTAAGTTTTTATTCAGTTCTTTATTTGCGTGCATATGTTATTGATGTACGAGAAACATAAACGATCTACGATTGCCATTGCATTTTGGTGTGCATTTCTATATACAGCCATATATACCCAAGTATGTACATACATACATATTTATATTTGATTTTTTGAAGTGAAAACCCGTAGGCGACCAACGAATAATAAACACATCACTGCTGTTTTATGTAAGGATTTGTGTTTACTTCGCATCAAATATTGTCCATATGCGTGTATTAGTATATACATACATACTTACATTATACCATATTCATGTTGTTGCTGCACTTGGCAATCTTACTTCTGTTGATTTTGTGGCTTTAAAATTTTTGATAACCTCAAGGGATTTACTATTTTGCTATCCCTTGTGTATTTTTATTGCACATGCGAGAAGAGATGTATGTATGCGTTGTTCTTGTTTTTATTGGTATAGCTTTGCTTAGTAAGCGCATTGAAAAAACTATAGCATAGTTGATGGCAAAGAAAGTTTACAATGCTAGTAAATTGCACCATTCAAAAGGGCAAGAATAGAAAACTTAAAAAAATATGAAGAAGAGTTGCCTTCACTCACTTACGCAGGAGTTGTATTAAAGACTTATATTAAAATCATCTTGATACGCGCAACTAAGCGTACCTGTAGCTGTTCCCGTTACCTCTACAGTTCGATCGCTTAAATATTTATTCAATACGATTTTGTGAGATAATTTTTAAGTTTGATTTATATTCAACACTCACGCCTTATTGTTATATCATTCATTTATAAAGCGCTAAAATAACGTGAAACACTATAATCATATTAACTTAATTCATTCAGGCTTTTACTTCTTATTTATTTATTGCAATTCAAAGAAAAACGTCGACCGATCTACATACGTGTGGGGCAATGAGAAAAAATATTTCGTGCCATTAAATTTATGATAAAACGAATTTTTTAAATTTTTTACACATTTTGCCATTTTTTCTTCTACTGAATTATTGATTTGCCTTAAATGACTGTAAATGCACATATGTATGTACATGTGCGCGTACGTTTGTTGCTGTGAAAGTGCGTTAAATAAATTTAACGTGACTGCTGTTTGCCGGCATTTTTTTAAAGAGCGCCGTGTCAGCACAAAAAGGTTTCAGGCTTTTAGGATTTTTATTGCATTTGATGCGCTGTTGTAAGTCGGTTCATGAACAGAGAGGAAAGTGGACAAATTGTGAAAAACAAAAAAATAAACAAAATCGCATCGCTAGTATCGCTGCTTTAATGCTTTTCTCGGGTTTCAGGCATTCGGTTTTGGGTAAATTTTGTTTTTTGTTGCAGTGTTGCAATATTTATAGCGCTGACTGTTAGAATTAATTAAATAAATTTAAACTACTGTTAGTGGCGGTGCTACGTTATAATGTTAGCTGTAGTCATTTAATTTTGAGCAGCTAAGTTTAAATATGCGGGATAATTTAATTAGTGTAATCAAATATGTGCTAAAGCTGAACATCTCCACAGACACACATATACTCGTACATACTTATGTATAAGTACATACATATAAGCAATACGCGCATGTAAAAGCAAGAGTAAAGCAATTAGTAGTGTATTCTTGTAACATTTGTGGCAGACTTGATTCATTTGCCTACAAAATCTAGTTCCTCAACCCTCTAATGCAGAAACATAAATCGCAGCAGGAGTCTGTGACACTTTCTTGGCAATTTCGGTACCAAAAACACTAATCTAAAACCGTATTTGTGATATCTGTTATATGCTGCTTAGTTCTTTGGCTTAGTTGTAACTAAGCCTCATAATTTTTTTAGCAATATTAATAATATCTAATATAATAACAAAAATAATAATAATAAAGGATCTTTCAAATGTGACGCCTCGATGTCAGCAGTGAATAATTCCTAGACGGTACTTTTTTATGTCATCAAGTAGACAGATGTACAATTTTACACGATTTTTAAGACGACGTTCTTCAGAATTAGTCGCTCTCATGAATCGACTGTTCGGCGGATTTTACCTGTAGAGTGCTCATAGTGGACATTTAAATTGTGTTGTATTTGTATGTAATTGTTAGCAGCCGTATTTTGAATACTAATAGTGAAATCTGAAAGAATTAAATTTTTTACATACTATTTAAAACAACAACGAGGAGCGTCTTTTGAAACACCCTTTATTAGTAATAATAATAATTAAAAAATAGTAATAGACTCGATATGGATATTAGAAATATGGTTTTTTGACTTCTTCAACAAAACACAACAAAAAAAAAAAAAATACATACTATATGTAGATATAAAGATACATACATACATATGTTGGGTTGAGGAATAAGTTCGTAGCGTTTTTACCGTCTTTTTAAACAAAAAACAATAATTATATTAGTAAGTTAATCAATTATATAATATATTCCGCTAAAAATCGCCTTGTCTGGTGTTAAAGAAGTTGTTGAGCCAGTTTTTAAGGACCTCTTTGTTATCAAAGTCCGGTGCAAAGTCCGCAGAAGGACCTCCCATTCGAGCTCTTGGAGTGCGGCTTTGATGACTTGTGCAACATGAGACCTGGCGTTGTCGTGAAGGAGTATGGTTTGAACATGTCGATCAGCTCTAATAAAAATTTAAATAATAATAATAAATAGTTTTGTAGATCAGAAAGAGGTCTGTCGAATGAATATTTACCCTTTGCCAAACAGCAAACAAATCTTTGCAAAGTATAAAAACGCTATGAACTTATTCCCCAACCCAATATGTAGGTTTTAAATTTTTCGAAGATCTGATAGTTTAACAGAAATTTAATTAAATTTGTAACGTTTTATTCCAATACAGACAGCAAATACTTCTTGTAATACAATTTATTTTCCTTTGTACCGCATTAGAGAGTAGACCTACTGACTGACCTTTTATCCCTTACTCAGGAATTTTTCTTGTTCTTTTGTTTTTGTTTTTTTGATGGCTTCTGGATTCACTGCTAATAGCTTTAAGTGTCCCTTTCGCTTTTAGTGCAAATTGCTCCGAGTTTTCGTTCGATTTTAAAAAGGCTTACCCTGAGGGGTACTTGTGCAGTAGAGCATTGTGTATTCCACTGCTCATTTTCAAAGTAATGATGTCACGATTTAATTATATCTGAAATCATATCGAAGTTTACCACATTTTCAATATCAACTTACCGCTGTAGATTAAGTGTTTTGCCCTAAATATATGTATACACCTATGTTTTTTATTTTACAAAATTTTATTTTTTATTTGTCTGATAAGGCAACATTGATACTGCCCGTATAACTGTATGTATGCATGTATGTATTCACTCGTGTACGCTAGTAGCATAAGTCCGAAAATATAATATGGCGGTGGACAGGTGAATTAACAAGGTCAATAATAAATTCAGGGGGAACTGAAAAAAAAAACGTTGTTATCAGACACCTTACACATACGTTCATATGTATGTATGGCCAGATTTTGTTATTCGAATGTCGTTTGTATGTAAGTCAAAACAAAAAATACAGAGGCACCCGAGTGCAATATTTCACATATTTTGTTAGCGGTTCTGAAGTCCTGTCTATGTGGGGCGGAGTAGTTGCAGTATTAGTACAAATTTCACGGTGCACTGTGAAAATATACGATATTTATGTGATTTTCTATTTGTCAAACGAAATACTAAATTACAAGCATTTTATTAAAAAAAAAAAAATTATTTACTTTATTTTACTTGGTTGTTTTAATCGATTAATGTGTTTGTTTCCTGCGTTATGGACGTTTCCTTTGGAGAAACTTTTCGCACCATAAAAGCTAAAGCTATTTTTTTAATGTTTTATGTTTTATGATTTTATAATTGTTTGTTTGGAGAAACTTTTCGCACCATAAAAGCTAAAGCTATTTTTTTAATGTTTTATGTTTTATGATTTTATAATTGTTTGTTTGCCTCGTATAGAGGATTTCTGATTGTAGAATAATAACGAACTGGAACTATTGAGTTAATTTAAAAATCCTAGCGGTGTTCGATAGCGCATATTTTCTCATGGAGGCTTCGATTTTTTCCGCTGAGCAATAATATTTAAAGTCCACGCCGGAGAAGTCCGGAGAATAGCTTCCCAGCCTTATTTGGGCCCATTTGGTGGAAGGTGTACTGCCAGAAATGCACCCAAGATTCCTTTGAAACAAAATATCGTGAATTACTTACTCAGAAAAAAAGATATTGAAAAAAGAAATTCTTTGGTTGGCCCTGTATTATAGTGGCCACTGTATTAAACTATCGCTCTCCATTTTTTTCTTGGAGGCTTTAATTTTATATATACACTCGCGGACATCTTATTAGAAACGTTATATTTTGATCAAAACGAATGATTTTTTTATATGGAGATAATTGGCAACATTCAGTTGATTTTTAAGCCACAAACTTGCAATTTGCATTATATTATAACAAAATTTAATGGGCTATATAACTGGGTAGCCGTATTTTTTCTAAATTCTGATTAAAAAATTTTAAATTTTGAATAACGCTTTTTGTTTTTTTTTTTAATTTTTTTCAAAGTTTGAAACTTTGGCTTTTGTTGTAGTAGGAACTATATTTTTATAAAAGAAATGCTATGAAAAATAAGTAAAAAGTCAAAACTTTGCAATGTGCCACAGAGTATACAGAAACAAATATTTGTAACATCCGATTTTTCAATTTGAAATTAATTAATTGATTAATTATAGCCGTTGAATTAAAACAAACCTCGCAGCAAAATGTATCACATCAACATTTTGACTAAATTTGACCTTTGTTTTATATTTGTTTTCTTTATTTTCATAATTTTTGTGTAATAAAAACCACATAAACCGAATTTTAAATTTTATGTTAAATTTAGCCAAATTTCTTAAATTTTTCATACCAATTCTACTATTTTAATTAGAATTTTTAGAAATATTTTCTTATGCACTCTTATAGCTAATTCAATTCTGAAGTTTCTAAAAAATCCCAATGATTTTTTATAATATTTTTTTCCTTGTAATTTTGCACGACAGTTTTTATATGGAGAAAATGCACACTGCCGGGTGTCATATTAATGAAGGAACGTTTAAAATTAGAATAGTAGAACATTTTAGAATTTGAGAGATGGAATATATGACTTTTGATTGACTGCAATAAATTGTTTCTAGGCAAAACTCGCTCAATTTCTAGCAAATATGCCAAAAACTGCTTCCCATAAATGTGTTACAAGTGTATATGATATTCATCTAAATAACTACCCATTGCAGTCATTGCACAAAGGTTTGATTGTGTTAACACACACACCTGCACCCATTTGTACGTTCTATTTGTTTGCTTTTCATCTATCGGAATATTTTGTTTACACTTCTTCGTCATTAGTGCTGTTTATATACTTTATACCAAGTTTTTTTATAATTTTATATGTATGTATGTATGTATGTCTGTATGTATACCATTCTATAAAGTGTAGTGCTTATCAGCTTGCGATTGTGCCATACTTTTTCACATGTTTATGCAGAGCGATGAGTCCTCTCAACCGAGTCAACGCCATTTAGCCAATTCAATTATTTCGCAGCTCTTAATGTGGCTGGAGAATAAGGTTTATCAGCATTTAGTTTCGATTTTGTTTAGCTTCATTACTGCTAAGCTTTCAATATTTTTGTCATTATATATATAAACATACATAGACATGTTTTTCTCTTATTTTTGGTTTTCCGCTATCTATGGAATTTTGTAGTTGCTGTAAGATAAGCATTTTTTTTATTTGTATTCTTTCCCTTGGAGTGTCAACTAGCCCAATTGGCTGCGCGACCGACCTAGTCATGGCGCAGCGAATAGTGACGAAACGTTTAGAACTTTGGTATTTTGCTTATTTTTTTTATTTCTTTTGTGATTCATTGACTCAGACACGTTCGCGTTTATGTGGCCATTTATGTTGTTATTAAAGCGTACCACTTTTTGGTGTCTTGCCGCATTTTGACAAATTTTTATTTATTTTTTAATTGCTGCTTTTTTGCTTTATTCAGCTTCATCAACTCATTTCACTTTTTGGAATATCATCTAATATTTCTTTTTTTTGTGTTTTAGTGCTTTGTTGATGGGTTACTTCAGTAAAACTTTCTTCATTAATTTTTAAGGCCACTATTTTGCACTTGTATGTGTAAAAGTCTTTGTTTGTTTCAACGGTTTCAATGGTTTTAGCGGTTTATTGTGCCATTTGTCAAATGAAATTCGCACAGATTTGGGACGATTAATCATGTTTTGCGAGCCGCTAAGCGGTAAACTTTGGTGTTGAAAAGTGAGTTTGGAATTTCACGTCAAACACACAAGCATAGAGATTTAATACATTTTATATTCAGACGTATAAATTTTGCACTTGAACTATTCGGTAAACATGGAAGAGTTCCTTTCACTTTCTTCCTTTCTTTAAACTTTCTCGGTTGTAAATGATGTGCAAACTCTCAGTCCTTAACCAACTTAATGTTGGTTTTAATTTACGCTTTAGCGCTAAATGAATTTTGGTGAGCAATATTTTTAAGTTTGGTGCCTCACAATTAGCTTTTAATGCTTCCAGTTTCCACAGGGTTTCTACTTCATTAGAGAAGATATTCTCATACAATTTTATTCCATTTTTTATTCAATTTTGTGTGTGAAATGCACGGAGGTATGTATGTAGTATGTATACGATGTACTAATACCTAATTGAATTTGCTCATCACCTTATTTGTTTTTCTGCTGGTGTGGTTTGCAAAGTGATTTTCAGTTTTCATTTACTTGACATTGCATTCATAACTTAGCTATTTCTTTCTTTGATGTAAAGAAGTTCGAATTCGAATCAAATTCGAGTGAAAAAGTGAAAGAATCGTTGCATCAAATCAATTTATTGCATCGAACAAAAAAATGTTGGTAAATAAACACTTTACAAGTACAGAAATAAAGGCGAATAATACATTTTTCTAACAAATTAATAAATAAATGAAGGTTCATGTGCTACCAAAATATTATATAATAAACAGCAGGTTCTGTTTCTTACAATCGCATTTACCTATCGATAAGGACAAAATAATATGTTGTACTTACGCAGCTTTATCTATTATTTTCTATTGAATATCTTTATGGCTTCCTTATCAACATTAAAATGTGCAATATTTACTTTTACGATGCTTTAATCCAGATTTAACTCTTTCTTCACTTCCATTGTTGTGTAATTTGTATATCCTTAAATCTATTCGTATTAAAATGCTAGGAATAACGATCCATATAAGATCAATACTAAAGTAAATATTAGTTATAAAAACAGTTATCTCTTAGCAAAAAGTTCGTTTTTCATTCATTTCACTATAGAGAATACGTATTAATTATTTTTGATTGTACACAGAGTGGTTCATCTATATTTGGCACATGAAAATTTTGAATAACTTCGACATGTGTTGCTCGAATTGTTATTTCTATAGCGACACGTCTATTTAGACACGTCTGCGCAGTATATTTTAACCTTGAACCATGAAAATAACTCATCGAAAATCTTAACTCAGCGTCATGAGCGGCCATATTTTACTCTCAGCGGAGAGGTAAATGGACGAAATTGTCGGTTTAGGGGCATTGGGAAAATCCTTGAATCGTGCATGAATAACCTTTGCATGATGTTAAAGTCACGGTTTGGTGCGGTGTGTGAGCTACGAACATTATCGGGTCTTCGAGGATGACGCAGGCCGTAGCCTAACTGTTAATGGAGACAGATATAATTCCATGATAACAAAATTTTAGCGTTCTTTCATCGAGGAAAATCAGTTGGAGCACAGTGTGCACTCATGGCACATACGGCGCGGCAGACGCTGAATTTACTCAAGACAATGTTTCCGCGGCGGCTCATCTCCAAAAACTGCTAGTTCGACTGGCTTTCTTCTCGCTTTTAGATAGCGCCGGAGTTTTTGACTGTGAGGCTACATAGAGGGAAAGATGTACGCTAATAAACATCAAACGCTCGGCTCTCTGAAGATCAATATTCGCGGGAAATCGAGGCCATAACCTTAAAAATGCGCCAGAATGTTATGAAAACTGCAGAAAAATCACGTCACTGGAAATGATGACCATTTTCTCGATATTATTTAACCCAATAAATTGAAGTTCTAACCGGTGGAGTCAAAACTGATGCATTTTCACAAAATGATTAATAGTTGTCATGTGTCAAGTATAGAACACCTTGGAACACCCTGTACTTACATACATACATGCTATCTACATAAAATGATTTATAACACATTTTTGCTTTATTTTATTCGATTCTATGTGTTTATCAACGAATGCTTTAAACCCTTGCGTTACTTTATACTTCATTTCACAACAAATTTTTGTTATGCGCAAAAATGTCGTTTAGTTACCTGAATTTATTTAATAAATACTTATATAGACCTTTTGGAGAGAAGTTTATGCCATCAAAGTTTGTTCTTAAAAATAATGTTTTTGAGCTTTTTCTATAGCAATACAACTTGAAATGTATTTTAATGAAGACTAGATAATTTGATTTTACCTAACCGATTTTACCGAAGACTCGATTTTCGTAAATTCCACGCGAGTGTTATTACTGAGCTCGCACCACCAGTTACGACCACCAACTCGACAATGGTCGAGTGTTATACAGAATTTATTTTGATTTCGATATATACGTAACTTTCGTAAGCTTAAAAAAATCAAACCTACGAATTAAATTAATCAAAGGGTTAGGTACTAACCATTTGCGATTCACCGTGCATTAGCGAGTGTCGAATAGATAATGCAACTGGCATAAATAAACACACGTTAGAAAATAGCTGCATTTGTTTGAAAGTATTCGTAATGAAACTTGCCTGATATCAGAGAGGAGTTGGCAGCACTGAAAATTGTTCATTATACCAGTTTTATGAGGTAAAATCATGCTCGCTAGTGCTCAATAACTTGTTGCTTTCACATGCAAATTTTTCATCATGCGAGCAGAACCCAAGCATAGCCAGCAGGAAAGTGGTGAATCGAAAACCGCTATTATTTCATTGCCATCAATAACGATTGATTTTATCGTCTCGGTATGCGGTTAATTGAAGTTCAATTACTGGCGCACACAAATACATTCTTACATATGTAATTCTTACAGCTAATTAACAGAAAACGCAATTGGTAATCGGCAAATTCAAAAGTCATAGATGATTAACCTTTAATAGTATAATAGTCTACTATCTTCCAGAAAAGGGCAACCCTTAGGTCATTGAACTGAAGAAAATATGCATGAAATATGTATCCATGACTAAAATTAATTATACATTTTTCTTCTAACTGCCCCTGCAAGTAATTGAATTTTTTTTTCTACGACATTGTAATATAATTTTTTATATTGATTTTAGTTGCACTTATTAAATTAAATTATCCTCACAGAAATCTATGAAGACTAAAGTCTCTTACCAATTAGCTAACACTACAAAACTTTGAACTCTGCCACATTCAAATGGCATCTGCATGTACGCCATCTGAAGATACTGACCGGCTGTCCAAGTTCATTCAATGCTTGACTGGCTGGTAATGCCGCATAAATAAAGCTTACAATTTGCTTCTCATCATCATATTTTGGTTATTGGGATTCTCTTGTTGGGCAGACCTAGCTTTGCTTACGTTGTTGTATCCTGGAGAGGAGTGGTTGCTGTACAGGGTTTGTCAAGCCTGTGTTCCTTTTTGGGAGTGTTTTTTCGCTCGTTCTGGCCGTTCAATTGCACATAAGGCTGTTGTAAGAGAAAAGATTGAAAATAGTAAAATGCACCCAACGTCGACGAATAGATAGATATATAGAGCCCCAACTATGCTTATATGTCGAGTAATTTATCATTTATTATACAAGTAGTAGAATCCCCTACTACAAATGCCAATCAACAGATAATAAACTTCTGTTCAAAATATGTATTGAATTTGAATCTAAAATAAATGAAAGAGATTTGAACTTGGATGACCTTGTAAAAGCCAATCGGATTTCCGTGCCAATATGCTGCTTTGTTTAGTCGTTTGATTCGAAATTTATGATCATCTTTATTCACGCTTCAGTGGCGTCCACTCCACACAATTGCAAGATGATTGGCATGTCTGGCGTAGAAATTTGTTTGGGATTTATGTGGTTTACTCAAAAATATTTGCTGTTTTTATTGGTTACCAAACCATAACACAGTGATGGAGAAATTTTTGCAATGTATGTATGTATTTGCATGGTATTTGAAAATTTAAGATAAGAAATTATTTCAATTTCGCCCAGTGAAACAGCTCTAAATTTTTATACCCGCGCATTTGTGCCCAAGAGTATTTTAATTTGGGTCACATAACCGTTATATGTAACAGGATAAACGAAAGGAGATACCTATATTTAAGAGGAGCTGGTTTAGCTGTGTATCCATCTGAGTAAAAATTAATATATTTCAATAAAACTTCGCACACTCTTTCACTGTTACTCTTCCTTCAAGGTAGTTTGGTGTTAAAAATGGACGAAATCGTAAAAAAAGGGACGAAATCATAAAAGAAAGGGGAAAGCGTAATATCTCTGTTACAACCGAAACAAAATTACTTAAATCTGTTATGTGTAATGAACTTACGATAATAAATACGATGCAAGAAAATAAAAAAAAAGAAGCAAAACACGGTTCCACTTCACGTTTTGGTAGAACTCGCATTAATTGCTCCCCTCCTCATTTAGATCCGACATCATTATTATTGAGATCGGATAGTAAATACGCCTTTTTTCTATATGTTAAGACTAAATTTCCGTCCGTCCGTCTGATATTACAAGCTATAGCTCTCATTGTTTATAAGATGGTTTGATTCCAAAAATTGACAACCAGCCCAGATTAAATTTTACTAAGATGTGAGCGGCAGCCGTAGTCGAATGGGACGTAAAACTCCAAATGATAGAAAAGGTCTTTTCTAATAGCGGTCGCTCTTCGGCAGGCAATGGCAAATCTCCGTGTGTATTTCTGCCATAAAAAAGCTCTTCATAAAAAATAATCTGCCGTTCGGAAGTGGCGTAAAACTGTAGGTCCCTCCAATTGTGGCAGGGAGAAACACCCAACAAAGGGTTACCTATTTATTTTTATTTTTGAAGAGGCAAACATTGGATAGAAAATGCCTAATTTTTTTACGCCACTGCATATTTATTCGCCCTTACTGTTGCTGCTATGTATGTCTCCTGTTTGATTTGGTTTGCTATATTTGATGTAGACCAAACAAATGCTGAAAGTCGTAATTTTTGCCACTTTACATCCTCTTAGGCAAAGAAAGAAAAAAGAAACAACTGGAACTACAAATAAATTTATGATGAGAATGACATTTAGGCGTTAGAGTCTTCAATGCATAAATCTTCAACTGTTTTGTGCTATCCCAATAATCTAGTAAAAATAATAATATAAATGGTGTACGACACACACCTTTGATACGTTAAATGGTTAACTTAACTTTTTCCTACAGTTTCATGTTTGTTTATTAATCTAGTAGCAGGTTTTCTACTCTCTGCCGAAGAGCGAACACTCTTTAAAAACTTTTTCTATCAGTTTGGGTAAAAATATCACTTAATTGTTTTCGTCCGTATAATCGGCCTTCACACAGGCTGGCACCAACATATCGACTTCAAGATGTTTCTGTTTCAAGTATTGGTCGAAATTAGGAAAATAACGCAACTTTTGTTCAATTTTGTTGGGCGGAATTATTTGTAAAAATCTTGGCCTACACACTTAAGATAAATTTGAATTAATTGAAACAGTAAGGATCTGTGCAATTTCATTTACATGAAAGACAAAAACACAGAACATTTGTAAATGAAAAATATTTGTTGGAAAATAGCAGCAAAAAGTATATACGAAAGTTCGCAGGAAGACGGATGCATGTGCCGTCATATTATTATTAACCCAGAGATGATTGCAAATAACGAAAAGTTCCATTTATTGGACGGATTAGAAGAAAATGCTCGGATTTTCTGATTTTTTTATTTTTATATTTGATCTTTCTTAAGGGGTAACACCACTGTAGAAATTTCAAAAAATTGATTTTTTTTTATAAGCTTAAAAAATTCTTTGAACCTTTTAAAATACAGAACAAAAAGTTTTATACGTTACCGAAGTTTATTTCATAAATATTTTAAGCTTTTAACCAAGCGTTAGTGACTGCTACCTAACGATTTCTCCAAATTTCCAAACTTTAAACGCGTTTTTCTCAAAACACGTTTTCTGAAATTGGCACGCAGCATAACTCAAACAATTTTAAATATTTTTAATCAGATTTTTCACTACGTCTGTATAATAACCTTCTTAAGAGAAGAGCGTAGGGGATTTTCGATAGATTAATTTAAGGGGTTACATCTAGTTAGAAGCCCTGAAAAATGAGGTTTTTAAAAAAATGCTCCTGAGAAAACTTCTGAATTAATTGTTTTAAGCCTTTGTACACATATTATGGTAACTTTGAATAATATTTAAAAAAATTTTATTTGCAAGAATAACAGTTTTTATAGCTGCTACAGCAGTTTTCCAGGAACCCCTCCAAAAAAAGACGTTTTACGGTGACCACTATATGTATCTCCGAAGTGGATTAACTGAAATGAAAAAACCAAACGGATTTGATTAAAGTATTGTATATTCTTGTAATTAATCGAAGGAATAAGCAAAAAAAAATTTATTGACAAAATGGCGGCTTCTCAAAAAAAAAAATCTATTTTTTGGAATAGTTTTGGCCTTAAATTGTGTATAAACAAAAAAATGTTTATCGGTTTTAAAAAAGCTTCGAGTAAGTACTAGAAAATATAGTTCAGAAGCCGGTGTAAAAATTTCAGACTAACCGGTTTATCCGTTTCCGAGAAATCGTGGTCACCGACTTTCAAAACACAGTTTTGAGAAAAACAAGGTTAAACGCCGGCCTGCTAATTTAAAGTGCTCTGACGCGTCGTTACATTTATGCGTATAACTTCAAAAATAATCTTCGGAATGACTTGAAATTTTCATAGTGTTTACTTAAATATATGTACATTACAAAAATGAAATTAAAAAAAAATCGATTTTTTGAAAATTCTAACTAGATGTAACCCCTTAAACGATTGTTATAATTATTTAAGTGCCGTTTTTTTAGTCCAAAATAGAGTTTTTTCCTTCAAATGCTTGCTAATTCCACAAAAATAAATATTTTTTAAATCCCCTACGTGTTTCTCTAGCTATTCTTATCTAGATTAAGAAAAAAAATGTTTCTTTGTTCTCCTTCAAGAGAAACCACATTACAAAAATGTCTCCAATGCCGCCATTTTGTAAAATTTTTCGATCAAACTTTGTAGTTTTGTATTTTAGTATAAAAGTAATAACTTCCCAAATCAGAGTGATTGTTTTCCCTTTCCTTCTATACAAAAAAATTCTTTAAAAATCGTGTTTATTTTACGCGTGTACAGTGGTGTTACCCCTTAATTGGTTCTTTCGAAATTCACCAGCGTCTCCGTTTTTTCAAATTTGCTCCAGTTTGCTATTTTGATAATTTCTTAAAAAAAAATTTACATATTTCATTTAAAATAAAATCAGTACAAACAAAAATATATATTTCATTCAAAAATCTGTATTATATCTTTGTAAATCATCAGAAAGTTTAAACGTTCTGAAAACCGCAACCAAAAAGTTAATAATGTATAATAAAGATAATGTATTATATCTCTATAGATGGCTGCATTTATTGGAGGGAGATTCAACTAATAATAATAATAATAATAATAATAATTGGCACTTACACCCTTTATTGGGTATTTAGTCGTTGCCTGCTGAGTGCAGGCTATTAGAGAAAACTTCAATGATTTGGTGCGAGATTGCGAACCGCAGGTATTTACGCTCCAACCCATTCTGGTGCAGCGGGCGAAAGACTCAAGGGTATTAGGGTATTTCTGGGGCTTAGCTGGTACCAAATTTCATATTTCCTTCCAGTGTTTTTATTACAATTTTGAAATAACTCAAGTGTACGCGTTTGTTGTTCCTTAAAATTGAAAATAATAATCTAATCATTGCTTTAATGAAACGATTTTTCGCTTATATGTATAGCCTAATTTCTCAATATTTCATGCGTTGCTTTGAATCGACTTTAAAATTAATGCCGTACAACTAAAGTTTAGTTCACTATTTCGCAAATTCAATTTTGTGCAATAAAACTACGCGTATAATACAAGAGGAAGAGATTTATTGCTCTTACCATAGAGAGAGAAGCTTTAGTATTTTATTTTTGCTTGCCGATTTGAGCGAAGAATTGTGTAGTTACTTTCAAAAGCTATTATCGATGCAATTGAACACATTAAAATCCAATAAGCAAATATGTATTTTGTAAAGAGCCTGCGACTTTACTTTATGCTCGCTGCACTTATATTTGTATGAATGTCTGTGTGTATGCACGTGTGCATGTATTGTTGCCCTGTGCGCTGTTATTGCTACTTCCGCCTTCACTCCAGCGCTTTCACTGCATTTCTCGTTCTGCATCTGTTTCTGTTTCTGAAATCTTGCTTTAGTGCTTGTGATTTTATAAAATTGCGTACGCATACTTTCCTTCAGTTTCCCATTTTGGCTGCAACTGTTTCCTCTATTGCCGAGGATGATTCGATGAAATTGCACAAAATAATAAAATTGATAAAAGCTCTTTACAGAATGATGATGCATTAGATAGGCGGCGGGTCTTTGTATCCGTTTACACAAAATCTGTTATATGTATGAGTGCATAAATAAATATAAAAGAGCAGAAATATTATTTATATCGAATACGTGAAGCGTATAAGCGGATTTTTTATTTGCATACATACGAACGTACGGACACAAGCGTCAAAATGTTCAACATTAAGTTAAAAATTAAAGAGGGCGATAACACATTTCCTCGCTCAAGGCGTTCGGGTTCGCTGGTTAGTACCAGCGGTCGTAGCAGTCCGGCCAATATGAGTTTACGCAGTTCACTCGCGTCTTCGAATCGCAGCCCAAGTAATTCGCTGAAACGCAAGGACAAACGTGTTAGAATCGTAACAACGTACGCTGGAGACTTGGAGCGACCTAGACAATATGGTAAGAATGCTGCTTGTGGCAAATGTAGTGATAGTCGTAATGATGATGATGCGCAGCGGAAATATCAGCTGTTGGCTCGGCTGGGTGAGCAGCTGAAATCATAACCAAATATTTAATGCTCTACGTAACTGAAATGAGGTGTTTACGTCATACACCTTGTGGGTAAAATAAACGTTTTCTAGGTAATAACAAATCGTGACTTACATTTTAAACATTTTAGTATGAACATTTTGCCTTCAAAGACAGACTTAAGTTGCATGCATTAAAAAAATCACAGAAAGTAACGTAGTCTAGACCAAATGAAAACTCAAACCATTATGTCCACATGTGAAATATGTATTAAAAGCGTAAGAGAATGCAATATGATTTTATTTGCATCTAAAAATGCTGACGGGCGATCAGTTTTTAAATTTATTACTATTAGCTTTTGTTTTCTTCAATGAGCTGCAATTCATACATTTAATTCATACCTTCTTTTTGTTATCACCTTTTTCAGATGCGGTTGATGGGCTGACGGAGCTACGTCTCGAACAGTATGAAATTCATATTGAACGCACCACTGCTGGTCTTGGCCTGAGTATAGCGGGCGGGAGAGGCTCAACACCCTTCAAAGGCGACGATGAGGGCATTTTCATATCACGTGTGACCGAAGGTGGCCCAGCGGATTTGGCTGGCTTGAAAGTTGGCGATAAAGTACTAAAAGTGAATGGTATTTCTGTGATCGACGCCGATCACTATCAGGCTGTACAGGTATTGAAAGCCTGCGGAGCCGTGTTGGTGCTTGTGGTAGAGCGCGAGGTGACCCGCCTTATTGGACATCCGGTATTTAGCGAAGATGGCTCTGTCTCACAGGTGGGTGGGAGAATTGCTTGTGTTAAGAGTATTTAAATGTTTTCTGTGGTTAATTGTGTCGTTAAACATGCAATTAACATTGGGGAAAATTTGAATTGGCCTTTAATGCATGCTGCAAATTGATTTTCATTTTAATTTACTGTAGGAAAATGTGCACTTATTAATATTTGCAAATTAAATTTTCTTTACTTCCAGATTTCGGTGGAAACACGGCCATTGCCAGCGCAACAGCAACAATTTACGCAGCAACATGAAAAACTCATTCCGGCACCAATTGAAATTATTCCAGAACAGCAACAGCAACTACAACAACCTGTTACAAATTTCAACAGTTATCAAGCAAATGTATTTACCACACCGTCAACGCTTACGGGAACAGCAGGAGCAACAAATGCGGCAAATTTATCACAGCAACAGCAGCAGCAGCAGCTACAACCGCAACACGTTGGGGTTGCAACAACAAATGGCATTTTGGAAAATGGCAAGGTCGGTTTGAGGGGGGTGTCGGCCAGTTATGCAGTTGAATTTTAAGGGAAATTCATGAAAAATGGTTTTGCAAATTGAACTCAAATGGAAATAGAGATCAAAATAATATTTATGGTATTTTCGGAAAATATTACACCATGCGACGGTAAAAGTTATCCAGAATAAATTTCATATACACGTGAAACTATATATTTTATATAGTGATGCTGCATTCTCAGTTTTCCATCGTATGCTCAATTAAATTTTCTTAAGAACTTTAAAGTGTGAAAGACTAAATTTAACAAAATAGTCTTCAATACTTATACTCACTCTCTTAGCTCTCGAATTTCGTGGACATCCTTACAAGACACTCCGCGTATGCATCCTGTCTGACTCGGCATTACTTCGAGTCCTCTTTGCGTCAGCCGTATGGAGAATGAGGTGGAATCATCTCAGCACCTTCATATTGGCTCTTATTCCTTTGCTATGCCTGCTGATATAACATACCTTGATAGTAACAATCTGATTGGTGACGGGTGAGATTCTGCGTACTAGACAGTGCTAGTTTACTGGGGAGTCTGTCATAGTTTACTGACGGAGGTCAACCACCATCCATTGCAGAGGAAGAGCTTCAGCTGTCTCGTGAGGCCCGTGTAACTTTAGCTCAATTATGGTCTGGAAGTCACCACTTCAACTGCCTCGTGGGATTCGCGTCATCTTGGCGCAATTGTATTCCGGATATTGTAGCAGGTTAAACTCGACCCCGACATACGCAATATATGCCCCCGTAAGGTATTAATCACCTATTCACATGCCCTCCTTGCTTTACACCCCTCTCCCTCTGGATCCAGCCTGTCGAAACAGCACAACTCTTGGGCCTACCGTTAGACGAGTTAGACAATGATGCTCGGTGACTACATCGCACTGAATTGCTACAGAAACTACTTAGTGAACTGTTACAGTAACAACAACAACATTAACAACCTGATGAACCCCATCAGCAGCAATAAGCGGTGAACACAACCATAACTCAGTCATCGTTCGGTCTGTATCAACATATCTTCTTCCTGTCTAGATGAATAGTTGAACTTCTCTCCGACGAAATAAAGTATACGCAATGATACTATAAATAGTATTTAATTGTTGTAGCGAAAAGTAAAAAAAAAATTTCAATACCTGGATATATCCTCTTTCGTCTGATATTTATACTAACATCGTGATTATAAGTATTTAGGACCATTTTTTGCAATTTAGCCCTTTATAACTTTAAAGCCTCTTAAAAATTGAGTTGATGAGAAAACGATAAACTGAGCATTACGAGTACTATGCAAAATCTAAAGTTACATGTGCAAATGAATTATTTCCTGGTTACAAAAAAAAGTTGATTTTTATTGCACGGTGTTATTTGCATGTAAAAGATATTTTAGAGAATTTGATGATAACAGTTATGCACATGTGTATTTGGTTCTGTTTGAGGAGAATTAAAGCAAATTTCATGATGCAGAAATTTTTGAAAATTTATCACTTTTTTGTTTTTAATCAAGAATTCACGCCCCTAGTGTGATGAGTTTGATATTTCTTAATATCATCAGTAACATATTTTCTTTATTAAAATATTCTTTACCAGGATATTGGTTTATCCATCTTGGCAAGAAAAATTATTCATCTACTTGTTAATTTCGGTTTACTCTGATTTATCCTGCACATGTGTGGGATTCATTTATTATTCAAATAATATTTATATACATTTTAGCTTTGGAATTGACATTTATTTGTTTTCTCCTTGTGGACTTTTGTAGTTGACGCAGGATGCCCCCTTGAGCTATCTTCAATTGCACACGACTTTAATTCGCGATCAAATCGGACAAGGTTTGGGCTTCAGCATTGCCGGTGGAAAAGGCTCGCCACCGTTTAAGGATGGCTGCGATGGAATTTTCATTTCACGCATAACTGAAGGTGGTTTGGCGCAGCGTGACGGTAAAATAATGGTTGGCGACCGTGTGATGGCTGTAAGTGCATTAAATCTCTACCGCAACAACAATACTCTTCACTTCCATATCCTATAATCATTTTCGCACTCATGTACTCATCTATGTATGTTTGCAAGTGTGTGCATTTGTGTATACTTATGCTCACATTTTCCAACATTCAAAGCGAATTTCGCAATTACTCATCGATGTTTACAATTTGTAGTGGTTGTCATTACCACATCCTGTGCGTGTGAAATGTTTGTGTATTTTGAGTGCTTCATGGTTGTGTGATTTGTATTTACAGATTAATGGAAATGACATGACGAACGCATGCCACGACGCCGCGGTACAATGTCTCACAGAGCCGCAGCGATTTGTGCGCTTGGTTTTGCAGCGCGAATACCGTGGACCTCTGGAGGCGCCGTTAAGCCCACGCAGTCCCGCTGTATTGAACTCGCTTAGCCCTTCCGGATATCTCGCAAATCGGCCAGGTTTGTGGAAAATCCAAACAGTCGAAACAAAAACTTCACTCTTCCTTTCTGCGTGAAATTAGAATTTGAAATTTTTTGATTATTTTTCTCACTGCAGCCAACTTCAATCGTTCCATTGGAGACATAATAACAGAGCAGGCACAAAGTAATTTGCAACCGATTCCAGTACTGGCACAACAACAACCAACCCAACAACAATTCAACTACACCACCCAACCGTCGGCATATGAGACACATAAAAATGCCGCGATACCCAACGCAACAGCAGCAACAATAACAGCCGGAACTGCAGATGGTAATATTGTACCGAAAACAAATGGTTTTACGACTGCGGCAACGATGGCGTCCTCAAAACAACCCCAGCCGCAACAAATCGATAAGATTACGGGACAGCCAGTACCAGCTCCCAGGCGTGCCAACTCTATTCCTTTAGGTGACGCGGCAGAAGAAGCGATGCCAGCCAACGGCGATGCCGCGCAGCCATTCAAACCGGCACCCACCACGGCCACAAACCCACCCACAGATGCTTCTTCAGAAACACAGGTATGTAAAAAGAAGGTTTGATTTTCAGTTTAACTGTTTTAATTTATATTAATTGTGTGTCTGTAACTGATTTGTATTAAATACGATACATATAATATGCATTGGTCGATAGTCAAATATAATTATTGTTGTTAATCATCATTACGCCATTCAGTGTAGCTACATACTCATTTTTCAGAACACAAAATTTGAGAAATTCCATAAATTCCGTTGACAGTTGTTGACAGCTTAGAAGTTACACAAATTTAGAATTTAGTAGAAACAACCTGGCATCGTGGCATTTGCAATCTATGATGGGAAGATATAAATTTAATTGTTGGTCTGCCATGGTGGTTTGCAAATACTTTCATGCCAAGCTACTTGTACTTAATTGCGAACTTGTTTATAGTAGATCAGTTGCTTGAACTTAATAGCCAAATAATTCCATTAGACAAATTTTAAGTTACTTGCTGTCATTTAATTAACTTGTCATAATGCTTTTTTGCACTTTAGTATCCACACACATGTTTACGAATTGAATGAATACATTCGTAATTGTACCAAACACTAATTTGGTTTGTGTTTTTGAAACATCTGCCAATGTGAAAGCATAATTTGCTAAACAAATTTAAGATTTTTTTAATTTTAATACTGCACGAAAGGTAAGTACAATAGTGAAAGAGTTAGTGAATGAAAGGCATTACAGTATTATTGATTATAAGGATTTAACCCTTGAATAGCATCCTTATTTCCCTGTTGTGAAAAATAACCCATGATTACGAATATAAAAAATACATTTTTGTAGTTTTTATGTGTTAGGGAACTTACCAATTTACAGTTTAGTTAAAAAAAAAAACAAAGTTGTAGTAGATAAATAGCTTTAAATAAGATGCCACTATTCTTGTCTGAAAAAATATCTTTAGGTTTTTATTCGCATGGGTAAATATGATCCCATGATGTTACTTAAGGATTAAAATTAGTTGATGTGTATGCACAAGTGCATACCAGCAATATATGGGAATATGTATAAATTGGTATAGATATATACAAGTATCGGGTGTTTTGTTAGCTGCATGAAAACTATCGATATTGATAAATATGGTGTGACAACTGCTAATGGCAAATTTTGTTGACATTTCTGCTCCTCTTAAGGTTTGGCAGTCCTCCTGAATCATTTAGCGCCAAGCAACGTCTTCAAATTGTGGAAATTTACTTTGAAAGCAAAAAAAAAAAAATAAAGTAATAAAAAATAAATAAATATGTTGGGGAAGTTCATAGAGCACTGGTGGCATTATCGCTCCTTATTTCTTTCGAAATGACGAAGGAGCTGCCGTTACGCTATCGAGCCATGCTGACTGAATTTTTGTTTCTAAAAACGACGACGATATTTGGTTTCAACAAGACGGCGCATTTTGCCATACAACTCGCTTAACAATCGATTCATTGCAATATTCAAGCCATAATTGACGCCTTACAGCCAGATTTATTGGAAAAAGTAATCAAATATCATATTCCAAAACTAAATTCCATGATAATTTACCAGATTATAAAATAAAAAATTACGCCCAACAATATTTCTGTACAAAGTACAGTGTGGGCCAACTATCGTTAGAAATTTATAATAGTTTTAAGTAAGAAACGAGTTGTTTTTTCCCATTAAGCTGTTTGGTTTTTGTTTGGAAGTATAATCCTTCCGGTTAATTATGGAACACTATTTCATTCAAACGACTTCCACGGCTGGCCTTGCAGTAACCGATATGGCTAACCCCGTTTTTTGCACATTTTCGACAGTATGGAGCTGTATTTCATTGCTGGCTGCACCAAATTCATTCTTGACGGCGCCCATTCGCGCAATATTTATCCTTAATGACACCCCAAAAATGATAATCTTACATAGTCAAATTGGAGATGCTTGGTGACCAAAGCACATCAGGGAAAGGGCTAATAAAACGATACTCGATGCATTGTCTTTTGAAAAGTCACATACGAGTTTTTGGTGCACCATATTCGTCAGTTTTGCTTATTAACGTATCCTCCGCGATGGGAATGAGCTTCACCGGAGGTAATGGATTCTCGGTAGAAATGATTTTCTGAAGGTGACTCACCATTTTGTGCAAGCGTAAATCGTTTCATTTCGTAAACTGCGGATGTTAACCTAACTTTCTGTCTCAATAAGCACTCAAAAAGCAATCCGTAGTTCAAGTTTCAAACGTAAGATGGCCCATTCTATCTTTCATGTTATAGCAAATCAAGCACTTTTTTCTCTCAATTTTAAGATATATGTATTTAGATTCGTTATATTTTTCAAACATGTATTTGTTATCGTTGTTGTATCACCACATAGTTTTCCACATAAAGTAGTGAGGAGTGCCGTTGGCTTAATAGTCTCGCTCGTTGTACTTTAAACCCCACTATCCTCTCGTGTTTGATATTCTTATGATTTACATGACAGCACAACTTGCGATATCCCGTTTAGTTAAAAATCGCTTAAAAACTTTTATTAGCAGTAATTGAGATTAAAACTTAAATTAGGAAGCTTAAATGATATGGTTTAGCTTTACTTAAAAAAAATTGTATTAAGTTGCTGCTGAAAGGTAAGTAAATGTTTGTGTGTGTTTGCAAATTTATGCGGTAAATTATGATTTTCACATTGTATTGGCCCTCTTTAACCGGATATAATAAAATTGTTGATGATATTTTCTAAATATTTAGTCTTCCGCCATTAATAAGGACGAATATTTTAAATTATTATTTTATCCATTGTGTGCTAATCTAAAATAAATTAATAATAATTTTAGTATCATTTAACCGCAATACTGTGTTTGTGTTTGTATATTGCATGATTACATAGCTAAATGTATACTGGACGAATTTATTATTGTATTGTATTTTGCAGAGCCCAGTGTAAACTCCTGCACCCCATGGTATACATATAAATATATCCATCCCTATACGCCTGCATATACATACGTGTCTTTGTATTTAATCATTGCAAAACTTTTGTTTATATATTATCGGTTTTGTTTTTTGAAACATATTAGTTTTAGGTTTTTCTTATTAACTTCTATTCATGGAGTATAATTATGTATGATTATACGTTTTATGCCAATCCATCGAAGGTAGTTATTTTTTTTAATTTGAATTTTGTTCATTTACTTTTTTGAGTATCAATTTATTATTATAGGTATCTCTTTGGTTAATTAAAATTTCCTTATAATATGAGCGCAAATTTGCTTTCAAACATCGGCACTAAAATTTAGTTATTTAAGCAGATTTTATAACCCAAAAACCTAAACAAGCATTATTTTCTCTTTTTCTTTCTTTTGATTTAAAAAATATTATTGAAACTCTTTAACCAAAACGCAAACCAATCAATCAAACGAAACGCAATGAAACGTCATTGAAAATCTACCAAAATTGATAAAAAAAATATATCTATATATTTAAAATTGTAATGTAAAATGCTTCTGATGCTGGGAATTACTTTGCACCCTATGTAGGTGCCGCCGCTCCGCCCGCTGACAAGTGAAGATTTCCAAGCGATGATACCGGCACATTTCCTTAGTGGTGGCAGTCAACATCAGGTGAATGTGGCGCGTGGCAACGAGGTGGGTGTTGGACCCTCGGTCACCGTAACGGTGAACAAAGCTGTTCCAGATCTGCCTATGTTCCCGGCAGCGCCCACGGAGCTGGGTCGCATTACCGAAACGATCACAAAATCCACATTTACGGAAACCGTAATGACGCGGGTCACCGATAACCATTTAGCGGAGCCACTGATCAGTGAGGTGATTATCAAAAAATAGAAAAAAAGAAGAAAACACAAAATACTTTTCACAAGCGAGCACAAAACGTACGAAAATGTATTAGAACAGTACAGACGTACAAAAAAGAGTAAAAAATGCAAAAAAAAAAACAGTTGCAGAGCTACACTTTGAAATCACACGGTATTCGCCAAATGCGGGAAGCTGTATTGAATTTTTAGTTTTTGATTGCACTTTTCCATGCATCCATCTGCCTACTCTTTGACTCCGGTCCATTTCTCATGTGGGACTCCTAATTAATTACATAACCCACATGTTTTTGTAAATAATGTTATTAAAAAATTTCAATTTCTAACTGGATGCTTCAGGCGCACCCATATCGAATAACCAACTTTCATTCACGAATATTTTCAGTGGTTTATGGTTTTTTTTAATAATTCTTCAAGTAGTTAGAGCATTTAACTCTTTTAACATAACATTAATGTATTTAGCAGTAAAGGTTTTTTATAAATAGACTTTAGTTATTAGTTACATACACATAAACGTTAAGTAAATATTAAAACTTTTATAAAAGAAGTGTTCAAATGTAAAACCAGACTTATGAGCAAGTCGTTTGTAAGTGAACTTATCTGAGCACTCGTTACATATGTATGTACATTGGCAACTTTTTAATAAAAAATGTATAACTAAAAAATCTTAAAAATTAGTGGGTTGTCTGAAAAGTTCAGTAACAAATTTTATTTTATTTTTGATTTCTTGTTCGTTTGGTCCCTTTTCGGGCGAAGTCGTTATTTTATCAGAATTGAACGAACTTCTAAGGGCAAGAATTTGCTCAAGCGCCTTGAGGCCTCTATTGAACTCAATTTTACTTCATGGAGACAAAAGATAAGCCGCAATTACAGTGCAAGTAAAATGTGACTAAAATATTTAAAAAATCCCACAGTGGCTCACAAAACTGTGCGTGAACTTTTTTTCTTAGAAATATTTTCGAAAAAATCATGTTTTACTTCGATTTTGAAGTAAAAAAAAATTATGATTATAACAAAAAATCTTAGGTTGCATTTGCAAAAAAAAAAAAAAAATTAAATATTAAAAATGAAATTTTATAACTGAACTACATAAAATTTTAGTTGATCTAAATTCTTGTCACAATAGCTCGCAAAAACATGCGGAAACTTTATTTTCATAAAACTAAAAAAAAAATAAATTTTGTAGTTATAACAAAAATATCTTAAATTTTATTTCCAAGAAGCAGCACAAGAAAATTTAAACTGTAAATGAGCTGAATTCTCGTCACAAAAGTATTTGGAATTTTAGCAGGCAACCGGCATTCGGAAAGTACCGTTAAATGCTGTAAAATGCGCCACGCGGTAATCATATAAGATCGTTCTGTACATGGTAAAAGGATTTTTACAGGCATAGCCAATATCAGACCGTTAACCGGCTCTCATCGAATTTGACAGAATCGGCTGATAGGCTGAAGTAGATTGTGAGATTGTGTTGGTGATATACGAAAAAAATCGACACAGTTTCGCGTATGTTGCTTCGTTGCCGTCTGAACAACGACTGATTGGACGATTGTGTGTATACGTGTGAAATGAGCGAGCAGAATTTGACTGCCAAGTACTCCTGTGACGTGGCAGTCGAAGTTGCTCGCACAATTTTCTGTTTCACCTTAGTTAATAGCCAAACCTGGTAAATCTATCATGCTTGCGTTCTGTATGTAGTCTTTGGTGAATTTGGTCAGCACAAAAACACAATATGTGCAGTTAAGCGCGGGGGTGGTAATGTATAATATGCAATCTTGTGGGGACTGTACGAGTGCAAACAAACAGCGTCGGTAAAGTTTGCGGTGTAAAGCTTAGTTCACAATAAAGTATGTAATTGAAATTGGATAAGATTTTGCATAATACAATAAAACTTGAAAGATTGCTGCTATTTTCTATTCGGTAAACACTTTTTCCGAATACTTTTGGGAGCCACTGTATATTCCAATGCGAGTTTAATTTAATTTACAAAATGTTTCCACTAGAAGTAGTAATAACTAGTATGTTGCCTGAGATATTTGCATTGAAAGTAATCGATTGGTCATCATTTGTTTTAGAGATTTTCAGATAACCCAATATTTTGTCAATATTTAAGTCTGGTTTTGCACTTATACACTTAGATTTTGATACATATACATTTATTATCTACTAAACCTAGGTGGATAGTTTTGAACATATGTAATAGTTTTTGCATGGAATGTGTTTTGTATACAAATTTGTTGTAAGTAACTGCATATTGCTAAGGAATGATAAAATGGATTCTCAAATACTTTATTCGATGCGATCTGAATTTATTTCTTGTATGTGAGTGTGCAAATGTCTTAATGTATGCATTGCATTTATTTTAATATTCGTAATGGTTGTTCCCTTAAGACCCCCCCATTTTAAATTTAGGGCCACTTTTTTCTATCAGAACACACAACGTTGTAATCCGCTGTCATATGTGAACATTCAGGTTTAGTCGTGAATAATTGCCTGGACGTAGAACGCATAGAAATTGTCAAAGATCCATTATCAGTAATCAGTTGTTAGGTAGCCATTTATCATCGCATATTTCGTTCCATACATAAAATCCATGTGTATACTCTTTATTTCAATAAAAACATCAGATGTTTTCAAATAATCTTCGTGTTTTTGTTATAAAAATTGGGTGGTTGGTCTTAATCGGGCAACCTACATTTTAGTTTAAACTACATAGTATAAGACTGTACTCTGAGAAAGTTAAAAGTTGAAAGGAGAATCTCTTTTCATCAATAAAAGATGTCCCCACCTTTGGTTTCTTAAACGGGGTTTTCAACAAGAACTCTGTTTTTCAATATGAGCAACATCTAATCATGACAGTTTTGACATTTGATTCCTTGACATCTACATAGTAGAAACTTTCGCAAATGTTACAATGAATTCAATTTCGCTCGAAAAACGCATTAAAAAATAAAAATACACTATGAAAATGGTGGATCTGCAAATTCGTGATATTTTCTGTCAACATAATCGTAACATAATGTGCTAAAATCAGCGAGTGTTCGACTGGGCCGTTCAAGTGAAAACATCGGATGTAGTCTGAAGGTGTGATTTGGCCATTTTTGTTTTTTATCTCAAATTCGGCTGGAAATTCGGTTATGATCAACAGCGAAAGATGTTAACAATTAAATTTTGGACGATTAAGGAAAAAAGGAAATCACTGACATTTGGCTGGAATATCACACAGTGATACCGACCGCATAATTTCAAAAAAATTCAGTTGTTAATTCGCCGTCTCAATCATGCGATTTAACACCAGTGGATTATTTTTTTACAGGGAGCAAATCGAATCCAATGTAACTTTAAAACTCAAAATCCTTGATGTGGTTAACAAAATAGATCCACCATTTTGCCTAAAAGTGATTCAGATTTCTGATGAAAGAATCGACATCTGTAACCGTTGTCGTGCTGGGTATTTGGATGATATCATTTTTAATTTATTATGGCCAAACCTTACGCTTTCCAGTGTGATAAACACTTTAATAATTTTCATCTAAATTCTTTGTTTTATTTTGTCTTGAAAACCAAGTTCTTGTTGAAAAACCTTGTATAGATCCTGTATGCGCACTACCGCTTTATCCGATTTATCTTTTCTTGGTATTCGAAGCTTGAGAATTTTTTCTTTATTATTGAAATGAGGAGTTTCATAACAAAGACTACTATACTAAACACCGGGAAAAGAAAGTTAAATATTTACATACCATAACCTTATGAAAGGTAGTGCAATATTAATCGCCCTATCAGAAAATTTATAATTTTTGCAAATGGCGCCGTACGTCAATCATATTTCACGCTTGTGAACTATACAGTACACTGCAGTATAGAAACAGACAAGTAATGGAGCGCGTAAATAAATATTTCCATCACTTAAAATTATGTTTTTGTTTTTGTATTTAGTAAAAAAGTTATTCCAAAACAAAACTGATGCTTAATTTTGCGTCACCTTGTATATAGAATCTTTTAGCGCATATTTGGTTTTTATTCGCTGAGAAAAGTAAACCATTTACATCGACATAATTCCATATTAATGCACTCCAAAACGCTACGATTTAAATATCTTTGAAACCATTGCACTTTTTAGAGCAATACGAAATGGCTTCAAAGTGAAAATTATTTGTGAATGAGTACAATTATTTAGATTTTTTAAAAGTAAAAAGTATGTGAAGTAAAAAGTTCTCAATGTTTTCTACTATATGTCATTAGTGAGCGATGTTTCACGATGTACTAGTATACATATGTATGTACCTACAATCGGATTCATTGCACGATGTTGTTGTTTCGAGGATCGTTTAAAAAGTCCGTGACAAAGATGTAGTTCCCTTTAGATTGATACACTTCGTCTAACGCTGTTCTACTTTGTTGATCCGAATAATGTTTCGAATAATAGGAGTTGCGGCAGTCTGAGAAATAGTAATTTGTTTCTGTAATCACCTCCTCGGTTGAATACAATTTTTTCTCGCCAACCATTTCTGCAAATTAGGGAAAGAAATTAGTCCAATATAGAAGGATCCGAGGCAGCCAATTCTGGATAATAGGCGGGATGAAAAACAAGTTGGAACCCTATCTCCATTAATTTTGCGACCAAAACTGCTGAGCTGTGAGCTGGTGCGTTGTCGTGATAGAAAAGGAAAATCACTCGAATTCTTCACTTCAAATGAATGCCAAACATAAAGAAATATACCGATTTGGCTGACACTTGGTTTGTGTTCTTCCAAGAAGTGCTACTAACTAAACATAACCTCGATATGCCTCAGTAGTGCGACCTCTCTGACTTTGCATGGACTTATCAAACGCCCCTCGTACTATACAGTGATTCAAAGCGGAAATTACGCTTGAGAAATAGTTTTTTTATAGTTTGTTGCTTGGCGAAGCCAATTGTGTGTTACAGTGTTCCAAAACAAAGGTAAAAAACCACTTCGACCAAGTTGAAAGGTCGAAGCAAGTGTTCAAAAATTGTGTGCTTTCTATGGACTCAATACAGTATTGAATGCAGCAGCAAAGCTGTTGTGATTGTCGGTGATTTCAACGACTCAGTTATAGTGGGCCAATCGGAGATGTTTTGTATAAGTATCGGCGAGTTGGGCCAGCTTCTTTGTGAGCGTATTCGAAGATTAGTCAGTAAATTGAAACCATTGTCATATTGATAATTATGGCTATGTTAATTTCATCGTCGTAATAAAGGGAACAATCGAAAAGTGGCGAGAACTTTTTACTTCACCTAGCGTTGATTACATTTTCTCGCAAGGCCTTGTTACAGGACTGATCAAATATAGTTTTTAACTTTTTTCATATACTGAAAGTGCAGTTATAATGTAAACATAGTTATAAAAATCTAATGTACGGTATACATACAGAAAACTAATTTGAAATATTTACGGAGGATAGACTGAAAGAAGCAAAAAATCTGAATAACCGTGGTTTCGCAACTAACGATTTGGAGATATGAGAAGTTATTTGTACAAAGTATAAAACTCGGATTTTTATGGATTTTTTAGGATAACGAACTATCTTCTTCTTCTTCCTAATTGGCGCGATAACCGCTTATGCGATTTTGGCCGAGTTTAACAAAGTGCGCCAGTCGCTTCTTTCTCGTGCTAACCGGCGCCAATTGGACACACCAAGTGAAGCCAAGTCCTTCTCCACCTGATCTTTCCAAAGCAGAGGAGGCCTTCCTCTTCCTCTGCTACCACCAGCTGGACTTTACTGCTCAGTTACCTACTTAGTCCAAAGTAGCACTTGTTGGCAAGAGAGATTCTACGTTGGATTTCCAGGCTGGCATTGCTATCAGTGTTAATGCTTTAGTCTTTTACAACCTCGAAATTATAACTGTAACAGTGACGTGGGTGCCGATAAGCGAGTGCGCCGACTGTTTGTTTGAAGACAGGAGGTACTTCGTTTTGTCGTCGTTCACCACCAAACCCATTCGCTTTGCCTCTTTATCCAGTTTGGAGAAGGCAGAACTAACAGCGCGGTTGTACGCTCTTATAAAAAATTGTGCCTCAAGTTAAATAAGTCATACGACAGCGAGTCACCCTGTCTGAAACCTCGTTTGGTATCAAACGGCTCGGGGAGGTCCTTCCCTATGCTTCCTGACCTATACTTTTATAGAAAATCTAGTAAAGAAATTTAAAAAAAATTATAAATTATAGATTGTCAGAACTTTTCAAAAAGTGCTATAGTTATTAAACGCACTGTGTATGAAATTTAAAAGCTTATCTTAAGGCTATAAGGTTTAATGACATATTTTAACTGCTTAAAATATTTTTTCACGTTTCTGCGCCGTAAATTGTACGTCGTTATGAAAGATTTGAAAAGTACCTGATTTTTGACCGCCTTTCAAGCCTAAAACATGTGTCACCTGTTGGCAAGAGTTATACCTCGCTTGATCTCCAGGCTTAAATTGTTGGTGATTTTATGCTGGTTTCTGCATTTCTGTATAGGTGTTAAGGTAATTTTTAAATTATTAATTAGATTCAAAAGTAACAAAGGATTGGAATAATTTTTTGTGAGCCCTCAGTAACATTACAAACCATTATTTTTTATTAATTTCTTGTTAGTCATTTGATTGCAACCATTGGATTGAAATTCCAAGATGTTAGTTCTTAGATGTGATTTGCTTTCTTTTCGGGTGCTGTCAAGTATTTTGGTATTCTTAGAAAAAAGTGCACTAAAATATTGTTAAGGATTTTATTATTCACCTAAGCCCCCGTTTCCACCAAAAGCAAACACCGTGTTTGCAGGAGTTGTGTTTGGGAGAACTGTCAACTGTTTCCACCGAAATGTGTTCGCAAAGTGTATGGTCTTTGGTATGGTAAACAGATTTATGATACATTATTTTGCGGCGACAGCACAGCGCGATAGCCCAGCGGCTAGCAATGTGGGCTTCCGATCCGAAATCCTTGGTTCGAATCACAAAAAAATTTTTTTTTTTATACATTTATTTCATTTTGTTTTATGATATGTTTATGAGCAGATTTTTTTCATGGCAGAAATACACTCGGAGGTTTGCCATTGCCTGCCGAGGGGCGACCGCTATTAGAAAAATGTTTTTATTAATTTTGCTTTCACCGAGATTCGAACCAACGACCTCTCTGTGAATTCCGAATGGTGATCACGCACCAACCCACTCGGCTACGGCGGCCGTCAATCAAATATCATATTGACAAATTGCAATCATTGTTGCCATATTTCGATAAGAATGCAATAATAAATGAGGAAAATGAGCAACATTGCCACCACTTAATAATTAAATTAGACGCAAACCCAACAAAACACGCTTTGATTAGACGCAAACCCAACAAAACACGCTTTGAAAAGTGGGTTTAGGTATGGAGTTGTGTTTTAATTTTGTATGGGATTTGACAGGAGTTTTGTTTCGTGTTTGCGCTAAGAACACGATAGCGGCAGAGAACACGATAGCGGCTGCGGTGGAAACTTAGTATAAGACTGCAATTAATTCTGTCAAATTAGTCATAAATATCAGAAAAGTCTAATTATTTCAATTTTGCCACATTCTTAAACCCCAATGTCACATAGACAAGGTACTTCACAAACTCTAAGATTGTACTGCTAATAGTGTCTATACATACATATTTGTACCTCCCCCAAGCTAGACGAAACCACGCTGAAAGTTTTTGAGTGCTATTTACGAAATCTGTGTCAGAATTGATTATTTCGATTACTATATTTTCTTTAGCATAAAGCAGCCCATGACTTTCGAATACGGATTAGTATACTCTGTGTAGCAACCAAACACCTGCAGTCTCTGTTTACTTGGTTTTTTCTAATAGTGGTTAGCTAAACAGGTAATAAAAGATTTACATGGACATTTCATATACGTCCATGCCATTTGTAGTTCTCATCGTTGACGGAAATGGTGTTTTCATCAGCATTTTCCAAGAAAGTGCTCCAAAATCTCACCAAACTGTCACAAACTACATAGATCCGCCTGTACTATATTGCATTTAATTAAATAATAAATAAATAATTTGATTTGGCAGCCATGATTTTTTTTCGCACATAATTGAGTGATGTCGAATTAAAAGAAGGCAAAAGAAAATCTTTCAAAATTTACCGAAAGGAAGGTGAAAGTGTGCACATTTGCCTTCATTATGCATGTAAGCGTGCGGGTGTAATGGAGAACACGTTTTCCATTAAAGTGAGTGAGCTCATATGTCAACGCCTTTTATTTTCTGATAAACATCCTGAAGAGAAATCCGCTAGCTTCGAACTGGTAAGTGTCTAGTGCATTTTGTAACCATGGCTAGTGCCAAGGATAATAGTTTACACGGTTTGGCCGTCCGAAGTATTTGTGAGAGTAACTTCGGCTGCCACGTCATAAGGGATTTCGCAGCAGAATTCTGTCCGTTCATTTTACACGCTAATTTCAGTCGTTCAGATGGCAAAGTAGTAACAAAAGTGTAGGTTGTGTTGAGTTTTTTCGTATATCACTAACAAAATCTCAGTTTTGTAGTAACAAACCGCTGCCACATCCCCTTTTGCGCCAGCAAATTAGCTGATTACTTCAAAATCGCTGAGAGTCGGTTAACCCCTTCTAAATTCTCTATACGCGCTAGTGCGCGGTTTTTTCTTTTTTACACGCCAAAGTCATAAGCACTGCTGGTCGTCCCCCACTGCATCCCTATTTTAATGGAATAGAAATAATTCTGGTTTTAATCGAAAAGAAATCCACTTTCCTTAAGTTATATTTTTTACTGAAATTCAGAGGTGACATAATCAAGGAATCCCAATTCGACCCGATCCAGTATTTCCATAATCAACTCATGCATCTGTGATAATGATGACCGACAAAGCCTTTTTTCTTTTTTTCGGCTCTGAAAACAGATGCAACATAACCAGCTAATTGATTCGTTACTGGTATAGGGCTAAATCAGAAATTTTATGTTTTCCCTGCAGGGTACAAATTGGCCTGTTGCAAGAGTGTCTGAGCTCCCTAGAGTTTCGATTTTTTGATTGCATTTGTGCGACTTCAGTATACACTTTCTTATTGTATACATATATTATATATATATATATAAACACAACAACAAAAAATCAGTATGGTGAAATGATTGCTTCTTTTGTGGTTTGCGCTTTCCGCTGTGCAGTTCAAAAAGAATAAGTCGGAGTAACGCTCATATGATCAATATTTAATACCACATCTTACGGCTGAAGTGACGAGGCCTGGGGCACAGCCGGTGGTGTTACTCTCGCGATTTAGGCGTCATATGTGGGGTGGGTGAACATATTTTATCAGCCGTATGAATGCTATGTGCATATATTTGTTATCTTATTATAGTTACAACAACATATGAATATCATATGTAAATGGTTACAACTCATATTAGGGTAGTCCATAATTTTTCGAAAAATGCTTTATTGAGAGGAAGAAGAAATTAGATACCTCGGCGGTTAGATTAACAGTGCTTCTTGAAGATAAATCAATTGATTCTTTAGTACAACGAGAGTTTTTAAGTGGTTTAGGACTGCAAATTGAAATAAAAAGCAATAATAATTGATTTTTACGTTGTGGGCGCTTCATTATGGAGTACCAATTCCTCATTACTTTTTAGATTGTAACGAATTCTGCACTCTATTTTGGTTTCCAAGGCTGCAGTAGAATTTGTTGTTCTCTTATATACAATCTGAATAAAAAATAACAACAATTGATTTTGCGAGAATTCGCAAATTTATTGATAATTTGGTCGTCAATACTCAATGCAAATACCTCAGTAGCAAGTCCAATCTCCTGCAGTGTCAATTATGGCCTGGCACTGTCAAAGACCTCCAAATTTTCCGAATTTGTCGAGAAAGTTGATCTAAATTACATGGCTTGCGTCTGTGAAGCTCAGAGTCCACACATTTTCTATGGGATTTGCATCCGTTGACTGAGATGGCCAATCTAAAGTGACAACTCCGTTTTGCGCCTTCCACTCGTTACACGCTCGACTCCGAAGTTTCGGATCGTTGTCCTCTTGAAGGATTCAGCTTTGAGTTTTCTTGATATATCATTGCTTAGCAGAGGGTAACAAAGCCTTTTAATATATTTTATTCATTTTTTCGGCATTTAAATTCTCGGTAAATAAGAGCAAAGTACCGAAACCTTTATTTGAGAAGCACCCCCAAACATGGACCTTGACGGGGTGTTTAGCAGTCCGTTGAAGCATTCTACTAGTGGAGGTTGTCCAGGAGTGTTTGATGCTCGGAAATGCCCAGAAGGAGGATTCATCAGATAAAATTACGTTGCTCCAATCGCGGTTCAAGTTTTCCTTTGCCCATTCCACTCGTTTTTCAACGTGTTTTGCACTCAACATTGGTTTTTCCTAAGTACTGCCATATTTCAGTTTATTGGCAAGCAAGTGCCAGCGAATCGTTCCGTAAGATATGTCAACACCTTTTGCTTTCAATTTCACAGCAGCTCCACGTAAAGTCAAAGTTGGATCTTTCGAGAACAATGCGAGAATCTGTTTTTCGTCTTTTTTTGAGACTTTGCTTGCACTTCCGCGATCAGGAAAATCATCAACGTTACCGACCTTTTTATAGCGATTCACTTGCTAACGAACTGCTTCGACTTTCCCATATATTTCGCAGCAGCAGTTTGCGTTAATTTGGGCCCTTTTTTATGCAAACATAGAAAAATTGCCTCAAAGCGAGAGATGTAAACAGCACTCGTTTCGTAAAACTAAAACACTCAATTGAAGACAAAATTTGACAGACAGCTGACTTTTTAGAAAAAGCATCTAGGACTGAGGTGCCCTCTATGTCAAAGAAAAAGAAACAGGACGCTCTGATATTTTATCTACGCGTAACAGTGACCACGCTCTTATGTAACAGACTGTACATAACTTCAAATAGCTCGGCAGAAAATATTGGGTTGTCATTTACTCCGTTAAAGAAAATATGTTTCAAAAAAGTTTCACAGTTCTGTCATTAAGCTTTTTTTTGAATGTTTACTACTTTTATGTAATTTTCGCATGACTTCGCTGAGTATTCTAGTGATTGATAAACCATCTTTAATATCGAAACAGAATTAAAACGAACAAACATTAGGCAACGCTATCATGTTTTTTTTTAATAGTAATTTTTCGTTGAGTAATACTATTACCAATTTTAAACTTTTATTTTATTCTAGAAATTGTATGAGATATTCTAGTCTGAAGTCTGTCATCTTCTGCAATTTTGTTACTGAACTATTTAGATATACTTGGGGGTTTCCATGACAATATTTTGTTGCGTCACTCGTGACATGGATTTGCAATTGCATTACGGTTTAAGAAACAGCTCTCCATATGGCGAAAAAATTTGAACTGATAAACGATCGAACTACCCTAAAAACTAAACATATATACCGATTGTAAGCGCCATGTTGAAATTGAGAGCGTGCCTGAATGCCAAGTTCGCAATCGTAGCAGCCAGTGGATTGCCTGTGATGACGTGTTTTTGACTTCAGGGATGTTGCTGCAACAGTCGATGCTGCTTTTGCATACTCCTTTTATTACTGCTAATGTAATACCATCGATGTTTAATGCCATGGCATTCGCGAAGCATCTTTTTCAGTATGTGGTTTCATGTTTCACTTGCCGTGAATACTAACATATGTATGTATAGGCAAATTACGTTTGTAAGTTGAATGTGTGCATTGCCGTGATATGTTTGTGATTCTACATATTGTCATGAGAATTTATTCCAACAGTGATTGCGTTTCTCACAAGCCGCGCTTTCAACGACTTGCCTTGTATTTTTATACACTGCGCGCACTTCTGCATTTTGTTCACATAACGGTTGTATTTTATAGGATAAAGCAATCGATATAGATATAGACATATGTATATATGCGAGGTGCATTTTAACATCAAAAATGCCTGAACGAAATCAACGAAAACGTCAATCAAAATTGCACGTAATGAACTGTTGCTGTATCGGCCCATAAGAACCATTCTCGATTTCAGCTGCCTGGCTTGCAATTTCACCCTTTATCCTGTGTTAACACCCTATAATTCACAACTGAGTGGAACAAACAAAAAACAGCAGAAGACTCACCTTGACAACGAGCATAAACTTCAAATTGTTTGTTCGATACTTTACGAGATATCGATCACTACAGCCATCTACCGAGAAAATAATATATTTCTTATTCCCCAAACTTATATTATATATACCAAAATGTTGAGAATGATGAGAGGAGACGATTTAGCCATACTGACCATTTGTCCGTTTGTGCGCACGATAACTTGAGCTAAAAGTAATATATTTCAATGAAACTTGGTACAGAAGGTCTATGTCCGAGGTGTTTGGTATTTATTGAAAAAGGGAGAGATCAGTCAATAACTGCACCCCTTTGCCATATAATCATGGTTATACATAAAACAGGAATTTATAAATAGTGCAAATATTGAACCTAAGAAAGGACAAAGAAATGCGGCCCAAGTAAAATTTGATAAATAGGCGGTGCTATTCGCACTTTTGGGTTAATGCGTACAAATAATACCTTGATAACGGCTTCATAAAACTCGGTACAAATAAATATTATTCAGATCGGATAAAGACCATGCCCACTTTTTATACATCAAAACTAAATTTTTGTGTTGACTCTCTTTGTGTATAAGTTTTTTTTTACTCCAAAAATTAACAACCAGTTCAAATTAAATTTTACTAAAATAAGTGGGTAAAAAAAAGTTCGCTTCAAACTGAATATATCACTTCTTTACTAGTTTCATTTCGTTGGTATTCACTTTGCCGAACTCCAAAGGAAGTCAGAGAAAAAACGTTGCGAGTAGATATACATTCTAAATATTTTTTAATAATATTCAATTTAATCATTGAGAGGTTTTTTAACTCATATAACATTTTCTCGAAACTATAAATATTAAATTTAAATGTCACACTATTTTGCAAGAGTCTAAAATTCGCGATAAGGTATTCTAATTTGTAGTTGGAAAAATGAAGTTTTTTTGGTATAAGTCTTATCGAAATGAACTTTTGAAAATATATATTATATTTTATTCGAGTTCTTATTTATCTCTGCTTATTTGTAAGTGTCCTTATTTCTTTGCTCTATTATATGCACATATTTTCATATAAACATACGCAAATGCATATGCGCTTTTTTGTATACATAACACATCTGAAAAATCGTACCTGAATCGCCGAGAGCACTCATTGCATGAAAAAATAATTCTAATAATCTTCATATCCAATGCAATTACTTAAGCTTTTATTAACAGTAGGATTAAGTTATGAAAGTCGATATATTGTATTTTGTAAATATCACCAACAATTTCCACCCACATCATCAACGATATTCATTGAGCTTTTTTTAAAGTTTATCAAAATTACTTTTTTTTTTTGTAAATTGTAAAAAATATGTATCAAAATATTGTAAATATAATTTCACATTTATACTGTAGCCGGCACATTTGTTCAATCGTACCATTTTATTCAAATTATAGGAAGTTATCTTACCCAAGAATCAAGGATCACTTGGCTTCAGCATCATTGGTGGTACGGATCATTCGTGTGTGCCGTTTGGATCACACGAACCGGGGATATTTATATCGCATGTGAGTAATAAATTAGTTTAATGTAAACGTTAATATAAATCCCTTAATTTGAGCTCCAAACTGTTAAGAGTTTATACATTTTTTCCTATACTTTGTTGAGAGTAAATGAGGTTAGGACTTTAACCAATTTCAACCGAAGTTTTTCACTCGTATCTCATACTGCAAAAGTAAAATTGTTGTCTACTTTCTATTACTATAATCAACCCAACAGTGAAACAATTGCACCTTTAATTGTACATCCCAACTGGAGTTTTAGACACAGAATTGTTTCTAACTAATAAACAAACTAAATAAAATACAGTCTGTCTAATAGATGTGTGATCACCATAACTAGGAAACTATTTGACCAATTCGATTCTAACAAACTGCATTGTATGGGCTTATAATATTTATTATACGTAGTATGATATACTCAATGAAAGTCCCTACAATTAGTTAGAATGCCTTCACATCTTCGAATCAAACTTTGTGTTAATTTCTGCGCAAGTTTGCCTTCATAGCTGTTTGGCCGTCCATATTTGTTTTCATTTGAGCATTTTGCTTAACTACGAGTATTGCCCAAACATTTTAAATAATTTTGGTAGATGCCTGATCTATAAAGGCCAATCCAACAATTCAATCCCATTTTGCTGTTTACAAGAAGACACCAATCCAAAGCATTGAAGCCGAAGGTGTGTAGAGGGGACGGTAATAATACTTTTTCGTAAATTTTGTTCACCAAAACTACATTCAAATTGACGGTAAACACAAATAAATGGGCAAATCTTTTTTTCGGAAAAGCAGTTTCAAACATAAACCTTAACTAGAAGGTTAACAGTTTGTTGAAGTTGTTGATTATCAGCAGTACAACAGGACCGACGTATGCAACTATTTGAAAAAAAAAAAAAAAAGATTCAAACGTTAATAGCAAGTTAAATAAAGAAAACATCCAATTTTCTCCATAAAAAGTGTATCTCGTGGAAATGTCGAATTGAGTCCGAGCTTGAATTGGAAAATACCTAATTTCAGATGAAAGAGAGAAGCTCAATCCATAATAATAATGTAAATGTGAAAGTGAATTTGTTTGTTAGTTATGCTTTAGCTGCTCAACCGATCATAATGCAATTTTGCACTGCTGTCATTTGGCATAACTTGAAAGACAGGATTGCTTTTATCGCGGTTAAACAAGGAGACGCAGCATCTCCCCTACAGATTGAATTGAGCTAACGAATGCCTACAATTTGGTCAAAATGCTATACACAGTTGTGTGAGAAAACCCGTATTCCATTTCAATGATTTTTCACGGAGGATTTCTTATTATTTTGAATGAAATCACCCATTTTCGATGTTTTCTGGGGATCCATATCGTGTACGACTATCGAATTAAAATATTTTATATTAGTTATTGGTACTATTTTTTTCATGTACCGCATAGTATTATCAGCACTCAAGTATATTTCTACCAATAAAATGAAACAATTTTGACCTATTTGGCATGACATTTTGTGTGGATATCAAAAAAAGAAACATGGATATTCCTAACATAGCGCGACTTTAATTATTTTGTAGCTTAAATAAAATCACTAATTTTGATATCCACCTGTTTGTAGAATATAAAATTACATAGCTCATTTTAGCTATTATTTAGGTTAGCTATGCAATAATTTTTCAGATTATCTCACAATTATCCGATTTATATCAAATACGATTGATTTCAGATTTCGGTTTCCCGTGCCAACATTACACAGAAAATATTTAAATTCACAGCCTTAACGTCAACTATTCATTAGAGGCAATTGGCGTAATACAAGTCGCCCTCATTCGTATGAGGTCAAAAATCAATCCTGACAGATATATTTTTTTTAATCGAAAAACGATTTTTTTTATTATTAACTAGTTTTTATTCCAATGTTTTTTTTTTATTAATTTTAAGAATTTTTATTCTTAATCTCAAATAAAAGTGATTTTAATAATTAGTTTACATCAATATTCTAAAATAGAAAGTCCACTGGCCCACCCCTACTAAAGGAGCTTTTAGCCTGCGCTTTGTATTGTGATAATTTTTATAAACTAAACGTACCTGCATATAGGTACATACATGATCACAGATGTATGCAAATATAATGCATTAAACTCCATACTCATAAGAAATGCATGCGAAATTTGTTAGCAAAGCTTATGCAATTCATAAGCTATTAAAAGTTGGCACCTGATCTTTTATTAAGTGACTCCCTGGTATGGCATTTAGCTATGACTGATTTTTAATTTTAAAAATAAATTTACACAAACAAATATAAGCGGAGGTAACATTGCAGTAAATCGAACTGTCTCAGGTCAAGACTAGCGCATAAGCAGCGTTGTTTGGCGTTTAGACTATGCTTGATATTTTTCAAATAATTTTTTTAATTATTTGTATTTCATTCAATTGCCATCATTTTGCATCACTCTGCATCTATTTCCCATTTGGTGTGGCCTCAATGACCTCAGTGACACCCAATGTCACGAGTCGCAGCTGTCATACTCTGCTTCCAATGGCTAGTACGAAACTAGTGATTTAATGTGTATGTCCTAGAATTTTCTGGGGTACACGTGGATGTGTTTGTGGGTGCAAAATGTTTTAAAAGTTTCGACGTATACTAGAGACTCCTTTCGTTCGCAGTCATTTCTCTTTATTCTTTTAATTTCGCGCATATACATTATTCGACTTCATTTACATTTGCCAGAGAAAATATGCGCAGAGAAATTTTAGTTTTAAATATTTCATCTCCTATTTTTAATAAGCGGCATTTTTCGTTGTCACCTCCACTTAGTCTTTATGCACATACACACATATACCCTTACTCAATACATTCATACATACATTGTACATAGTACAACAGCAGTGGATAATAACCGCTCCCACTTCTCCTTCGTTTAGCTGTGCTTTGGCATGCAGTGAAGTTTTGCGCTGGACTATGCTGTCATAAATTGCACAAGTGTTTACTAAAGTTTTCATTTGTTCATTCCACGTTGCGTAGGATTGTCGCTTTCAGCGTAAATGTAAATGAACAAATGTTCGTTAGCTGTTAATGCTATGCTAAGTGACTTACGATGGCAAAACGCTGTTAATCTCAAAAGGAAATTTAAAGGCTACTACATTATACCTTAATTAAAATTATGTATTACTAAGGTTGTTCAATCACGTTGGCTTTATGCTTGTTTTTAACAAAATTATTATTTTAATTGCAGATTGTGCCTGACGGTATTGCCCATAAATGTGAAAAACTACGAATGGGTGACAGAATTTTGAAGGTGAATGACGTGGATATCTCGCGTGCTACCCACCAGGAGGCTGTAATGGAGCTGCTGAAGCCTGGCGACGACATTAAGCTGACAATACAACACGATCCATTGCCCCCTGGCTTCCAGGTGAGCATTTTGTCTTTGACGAAGATGTTTTTCTTCGCTCTCACAAGCTACTTAGTTTAAGCTTCACTATGCTTGTAGTATAAATAATTTCATAAAAAAATGCAAATATGCATACTTATAATATCAATTAATATCCCAGAGCAAATTATTGTACAGAGCAGATTCGCCAAAACCGCAAAACAAATTTAGCTTTTATAGCTTGTTTTTTCACAGTTAAAAAATACTTACACCTTTTTCCTTTTTTAATTGCAATATCCAAGTTTGAGGTAGAAATTTTACATACTGAGGTAAGCCGCTTTTTGTTTCGATTATTCACTAAATGTCTTCATAAATGTGTTTAAAATTTAATTGATTTTTGTTGAGTTAATGGTTGAGTTCAGTAAGATTGAAAGCCGAAGGCCGATAAAAGTTTTATTAATTAATTTAAGTATTAATTTGTTTTTGGTTTTTTTTATTCCTTCATTTTTATTAACGTGTTATAAAGGGGTTTTCTGAATTGCATGGTTTATATTGAGGACAAAACCGAGTTAGAATTCGAAAATTTAGTTTTAAATGTTAAGTGTAATTAATATCAGTAAGGTTTTTATACACCTTAGGAAAAGTCGAAGAAGAAAGTCGGTTAAAATGTTTACTACACACTCTTTGAGTGTGAGAATTCAAGTGAAAACGAACAATTTGCACCAAATGCAACACTATACATACCTACATAATTACATACGCATATCTGTATAGTACGTAGTCTTCACTTATTTTTCGCACAATTATTTCGAGTATATTAGAAATTCACCTACTCTGCATCTTTCTAAGAATAGTGCAGTTTTAAAAAGAACGTTCAAGTGCACGTGAAGACAGGAGAAATTATATTTATGCACGTAGACTAGTTGGGGATGCGCCGGGGACTCAGCGAGCGAGTATCTTGTATAAATATGTCACTTTAACTACAGGGTTCGACAAGATAAGCGTTACCTATTTAACAGACCAAACACTTTTTTTGTTTGAGGAAATAATTTTTTTACTCATTGATAAAAATATATGAAAATTTCCCAATTTTGAGAATTTATGTACGATGTGCAAAAGTTGGTCACTTTCAACCAAGCGCAACAAGTACTTTACTCTCTCAGGACGAACTGTTTCTTTTGCAGTTGCGTAAGATCGACCGTCGTAGCCGAATGGGTTGGTGCGTGACTACCATTCGGTGCACGTATCCGTCCATGCAACACCAAATGATAGAAAAAGTTTTGAATTATGCAGCTTTCATTTGCACTCACTTGCTGTATGCTGAGCCAGCTTGGCAGATCTTTAACTACACTGACCAGGACCAAACACATATACTGAGCCAAACAGCATATCGACAGGTCTTAAACGACATTCATCGGAAGTCTCCTACCACCTCTTAAACTCCCGCCCCCTCGACTTACGTTATCGTCATCCAACCAACACCCATCGCAGATGAAGAACTTCAACTTCCTCCTGAGTTCCGCGTCATCTTGGCACAACTGCGTTCAGTATATTGTAGCAGGTTAAAGTCTTATCTATCCAGAATTGACCCGGACAGACTCAACATATGTGTGGCATGTGAAGGTACTCTGCACGACACTAGTCACCTATTCACATGCCTTAAATGAGCTCGCCCAACACTCCTCTCCCACACCTCGTCGGAACAGCATGTTTCTTCGCCCTAGCATTAGATGGGATAGACGATGTTGACCGGTGACTACACCGTACTGGCAGTGCTTGATGAACTGCTTCAATAACAATGAGGACACCAATAGCTCGTTTATATATATTTGGTAACGCTTAGCTTGCCGTACCCGGTATTGAATTTTTAATCACATACTAACTATTTAAGATGCAATATTTAAAATATTTCTCAATATTCAATCCAAAGTACTTTAAAATCTTATCTACTTCAGTAAAATGTTTCCAGCACTCTTAAATCACTTCTTTATCGGCATGACAGTGTACGAGTACATTTTTGTATCCTATTCTTAAGCATTACACAAATAGTTTATTATGTTTTCATTTTCTTTGCGCTATCGCGAATACAGAAGGGAATTACGTAAAATACTCCGAAATTTATACTATACTTACGCTTTTCATTTTTGCAAAATATTTATTTAGCTTAAGCCGTTCACTTCATTCCATTCGTTATTCCTCCGTTTCCAAAATACATCCTTCATTGTTACGTCCATACATATTTACCATGTTGCAAGTGGCAGTGCTTTTGAAATTATGCTGCATTCTTTTTATTTATAACTGTTTATTATTATAAATCACAGGAAATCGTCATTAGTAAAGCTGAAGGCGAACGTCTGGGCATGCACATTAAGGGCGGACTTAATGGTCAGCGCGGCAATCCAGTTGATCCCACCGATGAGGGTGTATTTGTGTCGAAAATTAATTCAGTCGGTGCAGCGAGACGCGATGGAAGGTTGAAGGTATGTATTTCTATGGTGCTTGTGTGAGCTGCTTACACTATGAATGTGGTTGAAGAAACTTAAGCAACGGATTGCAATATTTTGAACTTTAAGCGGACAAAGACATATTAAAAAAATATTTTTTTTTATTAATTTGCGCGAATAGTGGAAAATTGAAAATTGAATAAAAATTGAAAAATAATTTCCTGTGAGTTTGTGTCTAAGTTTACGCTAAAATTTTTCCTGTTTTTCTGGCATTTTTTTTTTTTGGTTGTTTATTGAAACTTTTAAATTTTATGTACTTCGTTTTCAATTATTGTTAATTTGTATTTGCACTAAATTTTATACTTTGTTTGTTGCGTGCATTTCAGGTTGGTATGCGTCTTCTGGAAGTCAACGGCAATTCACTGTTGGGCGCCTCGCATCAGGACGCAGTAAATATTTTGCGTAATGCTGGCAATGAAATCCATTTGGTCGTGTGCAAAGGGTACGACAAATCCAATTTAATTCATTCCATTGGTGCAGCTGGCGGCATGAGCACAGGCTTCCACACATCAAGCAGTCGACAGGGTACGTATGTGGCATTTACACGCTCTACTATGTCGCATAAATTGCATATGCATACATAGTTACTACTTTGAATTCTAGCATGATTATGTGCTTGTTGTTCTGTCAGAAGGAAAATTTAAAATTTAGATGTCGTGTTATTAAATATAATTTTTGTTTTTTATTTATTTACTTTGTTCAACAGGTTCTCGTGCTTCCGAAACAGGCTCTGAACTGAGCCAAAGTCAGAGCATATCGAGCTTGGATCGCGACGAAGATGAACGCATACGACAAGTGGGTATAAAGTATAAGGAAGATAATACATAATTATATTTATTATCAAAGCAAACAAAATTAAATGAAGCCTAAAATAATGTACACTCCCAGATGGGGGGAAATACCCAGAATTCCACATACTCAAAGTTTGCCATGCACCATTATTTTATTGATTCACTAGTTGGTGCTCGCGTTTTCGCTTGCATATAAAGTGAAATAATTAATGCATTGAACACTCATAAAAGACAAACAAACAATATAAGTGCTAACAGCAATGTCAGTTGTTCTGTGGAGGAACATTGTGGTAACATTAACGACTTAACATTATTCCATGTTTCTCCATGATCTTTACATATTAGTTATTGAGCAGAAAAACCAACACTAATATTAACATTAGCAATTATTATATGCATACATACCACTATGTATCCTTACATCGCTCTTCCTTCACGCTGTATTCTGTATGCGTTATCAGCGGAAGAGCAATCTCATATGTCATTTGAGTAGCGCTACTGTGTTGGCGTGCACATACAAGGTGAAGTCCAAAATAAACAATACTGAGTTTCCAGTTTATTTATTCAAAATAGTCCCCTCTGGCCTCGAAAGAAAAGCCTTTCGAAAGAATGTTTCAGGTAATTGACCGGAATGTCCTTCAGGATGTCGGTACAAGCCTTTTGGATGGCCTCTTCGGACGCAAACCGTTTTTCTTTCATGACCAAATGCAATTTCCCGAATAGGTAGATGCCAGAGGGACCCATATCAGGCGAATACGGTGAGATATTGCTGGTTAAAATGCGGTTTCTAGTAAAAAAATCAGTCACAAGAGTGGATCGATGAGATGGTGCATTATCATGTAATAAGCGCCAGCTTCTTACTTCGCGGTATTTAGGGCGAATTCGACGAATGCGATGCAACAAACGTTCAAAACGCCAAGATAGAAAATTTCATTGACGGTTTGGCCCGTTGGCTCGAACTCCCTGTGGACAATTCCTTTGGAATCGTAAAAACAAATGAGCATCGACTCATTGACTTCTCTAAACGCGGGCGAACGTGGTGGCTCATCCGGGGCCTTCCATACGTTTCATCACCAGTTACAATGTTGTAAAGGAAGTTCTCATCTTTTCTCGCCTCTTTAATGAGGTCTTTCGAATTTTGTATTCTGAGTAATTTTTGGTCTTGAGTTAACTTGTGCGAAATGAAACGTGCACAGATCTTTCGTAAGGTCAAATGAGCAGTTAAAATGCGGTAAATCTATGTTTTGGAGATATTTAACTCCGATTCCATGATTTTCAATGATTATTTCGGTTCATTTTTGATAAATTTACGAACAATTTCGATTTAGTTTTCGGTGATTACTGATTTTGGGCGGCTCGTATGTTCATTGGCATTTACCTATGTGTATCGCCTCCAATGGTGATTACTTTGAAGGAGATAAAATAAAAATTGAACAATAATTAACCGTTTGTGTTTTATTAAATCAGTCTCGTTCATATTTAAGCAGAAGGTATGTCCTCACAAACATCTCTGAAACGAGTATACCACTCATGAACTTTGGCACGAAACGACAATCGTTACCATAAACTTTTTTCATCAATTCAAATGTTTTGGTAAAAGTTTTACCGATTTTAAAACAAAAATTTGATATAACTCTTTGTTCGAAACAAATTTTTGTATCGATGACACAAACATACTAACACTTTAGACGCAATAACCTCACTTCCACTGAACCGAATGTCACCAATCTTTCACTGGAAGCCAGCTAGGGATTTAACGTCCAACTAACTTACTAAAAAGATGGCGTTATCAAAAACATTTTTATGACGACAGTCTTGTTTATTTTGGGCTTCACCTTGTATGCTATTAAATTTTATAGGATTTTCAAACTCTTGAAGTTCCATTGCCTAAGACCAGAATCCATAACCAAAATTCAAAAAAAAAATAATAATAATAATAATAATAAAGCTTCTGTGTGCGAACAGGAAAAAACGCCTTTCAAAATATTTATATGACATATTAGTATAGATATAGGTTCGAATTTCCGTGCATGAAACATCAAAATGATAGAAAAGTTTTTTTCTAAGAGCCGTCGCCCCTCAGCAGGCAACGGCAAACCTCCCAGCGTATTTCTGCCATGAGAAACAGCTCCTCATAAAAACCATTTGCCGTTCGGAATCGGCTTAAAACTGTATTTCCCTCCATTTGTGGAACAACATCAAGACAAACGCGTGAAGGACGTGCTTTGGCAAACTCCTAACCGAAGTGTTCGTGCGAATTATTTATTTATTTTATAGATATTACATATTATTAATGGCCCCTACATCTATCGTGGCTAGTGGATTTTTCTGTAAATATTTTTAAACAAGAAATGTTGGTGAAAAAATCTTTATGACTCGAGATTTAGCACAAAATTAGGAAAGAAAAATGTGACTATGTGGTAGTGACTATAGTGATTGATGGCCATTAATAGTGTTTGCTATTGCTTTCAAAAGAGCAACATAAATTGCTTTCTAATAAGTAAAATAAATATATTTGTTAAATACAATTTCAAATGCTCTAATTTTTTCAAAACTTTTAAGGATTTTGAAGTTTTTGCACCGAAAACCGAGTTGAATAACGAACGATCAGTATTAGCATCTGTGGCGGCATTGGCCCACTCGCCCACCACTCCGCCGAGTGCAGGCGCTTTGCCACAACAGCATGCAATTGAAAGTGATACATCCAAAATTGGAGTCGTTCCACCGCCACCACAAACTCCTCAAGATGCGCTTGCCACGTTTACAAATGTCGAAAAAACGTTGGTACAAACAAAGGAAAAGAGCACCCCGGAGAAGGTATTAAACTAAATAAATCTCGCTTGAGTTCATCTACATTTGTACATACATATGTGGATATTTGTTAACCCTTACCAAATACTCATACAATTTTTTATTTTGTTGTCTGTTTTGAACAGGTGCTTGAAATCGTTCGTGCTGCTGATGCATTCACCTCAGTTCCACCCAAATCACCAGCCGAACATCACGATCAAGATAAAATTCAAAAGACCACAACGGTCGTCATTTCGAAACACACGCTCGATACAAATCCGTCGACTGGGGTGGCTTCCTCACCCCCAGCAACACATTCGTTACAAGCAGCGTTACCAACGGTCGGCACAACCACGACGACGACCACAACAACACCACCGGTATCACCAGGTCTGGACTCGACAGTTACTACAGATGTGGCCTCGGCAAGTCGCACAAAAGCGGCCACCCCACCACCCCAACAACAACAGCCACAACAGCAACAGGTATGTTGATGACATTTTATACACTTATTGCATTGTATGTTTGTAATTAGGCGTTACCTGCATCCCTGTAACATAGTCCTTGTGTTGTCATGTGCGTTTCGAACGATAACATTTACTCAGTTCTTTGTGTTGAGTTCATAATCATGTACCCCACCAAAGCCAACGCCATCACCAACACCAACACACGCACATACATGCATATTCATACTGAAACAGTTCTAACCAGCTATTAAATTTTTCAATTCTTCAACATATTTTTGATTTTTTTTGCATTTGAATGTTATTTTCTTACCTTTATCTATGTTGCTAATCTATTTTATAGAAGGGATTATGATGAGCAAAACCTTAACTATCTTAAAAATGTATTAGTACTTGTAAACTGAAGAAGATCAATCATGTGAACATGAATTTTATTGCCATAGCAAATGCATTCGCATTCCCAAAGATATGTACATAGGAACATATGTTTCAATTGACAAGCCTGTGTTTGTTTTTAAACTTAAGCCTGAAGTGAATGTATCATTGTTTATTTAGACTATTGTCTTCGGAAATAAATATTTTTGTGCTTGTGTGGGCTTCCAATCGAAACATACATAAATTGTATGTAGCAAGTTTACTAGAAAAATGTGTAACAACCTAAAGTGCTTCGATCTGTGTGTTAGGTTTATGAAAAATGCTTTTATTGTTTGCAAATTAAATGTATTTTGGTTTTGTGTTTGTGTTTGGTGGCTAAGTTGTCAAAATCAGCTGAATAATCGTGAGGTGTATTATATGAAAATAGAAAACGTGAAATAGAAGCAGTTCAATTTGTAGTGTTTGAATTTTTTCAATATTCAATTAGAAGTATACAGTCCAAATTGTAATAAAGGGTATTTTAAAAAACGCGTAGATGTAAAAATTTAGATTGTTTCAAGTTTCACTATTCTTATTCAAAAGAAATATATGTATGTGAAAAATTTACATCATTTTAAAACTTTCATCAACCTTTGAAGTGTCGACTCATTCGGATGATATTCCACAAAAAAAATCAAGAATTTTGCGATTTGTTTTTTTTAAAGATCGACAATTTTCATAATAAGTTTGATTAATTTTAATGCGTTGTTCTAACGTGTAAAATTGTACATCTGTCTACTGGACAAGTGTCGAAGATGACATAAAAAGACGTACCGTGTACGATTTATTCACTTCTGACATCTAGGCGTTACTTTTGAAAATTTATTTATTTCACAAATACAATAGTTTCGCAAATTGTCCCTTCAAATAATAATGTACACTTGTGAGTCACATACAAATGAGTCACTGGGTAGAAGAGCTCCAGATATCCGGGTATAGAGCAGTGCGAGTAGCTCGATTGGTTGGTTTAAGTAGTGATTCGCCCAGAATCCAACTAGCGCTTCGCACTATTTTGTTGCCACATCGTTACCAGCTTGTTTAAAGGTTATTTATAACGTTATTAAATACGCCTTCTATGTCTAGAAATCTGCCATGGTAAACTGTTTGCTTACTAGAGACCCCTCTATTGTTGGGATTACCTCGTGAAGCGCTGTCTCCGTAGATTTGCCTTTGAGGTAAGCGTGTTGTGCAATTGATATACCTACTAGAGCTCTCCAGCGAGCTTTTAATGTCTAAAAGCCGTTCAAAAGTTTTTAAAAGGAAGGATGACAGACTAATTGGCCTAAAGTCCTTCGCTGATTCATGCCCCCTTCTACCTACCTTTGGTATGAAGACGACTCTAACAAGTTTCCAGCTATTTGGAATATAACCTAGGTTTAGACACGCTTTGAAAATTTCCATTAGCCATGGTAGAATATTATCAAGAGTTTCCTGTAAAATCTTGGGAAAGATCCCGGCAGGGCCTGATTTGAAAGGTGAAAATGATTTGTGACTATTACATCGGCAAGCTGATGTGGGTCATAGCGGCTCCGCCGGATTCTCCCAACATCGCTATCGTGAGCGCGACATCCCGGAAAATGAGTGTTTAAGAGAAGTTCTAGAGATTATTCTGTCGTAGAAGTCAAGTACCATCTGGCTTCTTGGCCCAAGAAGCTATTGAATGATCTTTGGACAAAATACGGCTGAGCCTCGCAAAGTCTCTGGTAGATTCGATCGAAGAACAAAAATCTCTCCAGCTCTCTCTCTTGGCGGCCCTATTTGCCTTCTTATAGTGTCTCCAGTTAGTTCTCAATGGGTTTCGATACGGTAAGGGTGGATCCAGCTCGTAAACGATCAAGCTGTGGTACGAGAAAGAATTTTGGTTAGAGACCCACCATTTGTCTACCCTTACTGAACTGTTTTCGGACAGTAAATGCCCATTTTTGAAATTAATTGTCATGTGTGACAAGTCCAAATTTAATGTATTTGGGATAATGGATGGCTCAACGAGAGACGTCCACCATTAAAGGAGTTGGATCCCAAGAACACTGAAGAACAGTTTAACATGGTTGTTCATCGGTTATGGTGTGGGGATGTTTTACATTATCAGGTCTTGGTCCTATTGTACAAATGCAAGACAAAATGACTGGAATTATGTACAAAAAAATCTTGAACCTTGGTAGGAAATTACTTTGATAATATGCCGCTTGCATGGGTTTTCCAACATTACAGTAATGCCAAACACTGTTCTCGGGCACCAAACATTGAAAAAAAAAACTTGAGTAGCCAGCTCAAGGCCCCGACCTAAACTTTATAGATAATTTATGGGGAATCATTAAGAGAGCAGTAACTGCGAGAAAACCGGCAAATAAAGCTTCCTTATGGTAGATTATCCGGAAGAAATCGCACAAGGCCACTACACGCCAATGCCAGGATCTGCGGCACCCCCCTAGGGGGTTTCAACAAAATATTAGCAGCGCAAGGAATAGAGTAAATCAAAATATAAATAATTTTGTAGTAACATACATTTTTTTCCGGATGACTTAATTATATGGACTCAAAATATACGGTGGTGTTTTTTATGAAATGCGCTTTTTTGGGTTAGTATTGTTCTACAGAGTGACTTAATTGTATGAGCACAAGTGTAAGTAAAGCGAATTTAAAAACAAAAAATAGCCGAGGGGGTTGTGTAAGCGCGCGACATTTGTATTGCAAAGTTTTGACTATTTATTTATTTTTGTTTAATTAAAAACAAATTTTGTTTGCTTTAATTTGGACTTTTGTTTTTAATTTTTTTTTAATTGGTTTTTAAATTTTTTTAAACATATACATATATGTAGTCTGAACTATATTTTTATAAGGAAATCAAAAGAATTGAATAAAAAATAAATAATCAAAACTTTGAAATATGTCGCGCTGCTATTATTATTGTGGATACAGGTGTATATAGATATGTTATTAATTTTGATAATCTACCCCCTAATGCGATACAAAAATTAAATCAGCTGTTTTAGTTAACACCACCTCATGTGATCTCGTCTTCATTTTTTATTTTGACTCCTGTTCAGTTCGTTGCTATATTTCACTAATATCATTTTGTGCCATAGTGAAACATTTTTCATACTTATTTGCTATACGTTTTCTCACTAATATTGATTTTGTGCCATAATGAATTTTTTAAAGGCTATTCGATGCAATTTATGTTAAAAAATTTAGAAAATCTTCAAATGAATCAACTTTCCCTCAAATCGTATACTTTCCTCTTAAGTGTCTGGTTATACTGATGCATATGTGCGAGTTATACATACATGCACGAATTTGTTGTTTTTCTCTCAGCCACCCCAGGCATGGCTCCACTGAACTGAAAAATACTTTGTTTAAATCTTATCTACATTAAAACGCTACTCAGGGCAATGCCTATGTCTACAATGACTGTGTGGTGTAGGCGTAAACAACACTTGTCTTCGTTTTCTACCGCAATGGTAACCGTTATTAGACAGAGACAGAATGCACTATTTAAAGACAATAAAAAGGAAAGGAAACCAGTTCACGACGAGATGTAACCTGATTTTGATACAGGGACGATAATGGTGCAGAAGTATTATTTCAACCTAAACCACGTTGTTTAAATAACAATAAATTTACATCGAACTACAAATCTAATTGTCATTTTATAAAGTCTTTGTAACAAGCAACCAATAAATATGTTCAGGGGACCTATTTAAGAGGATGATTGCAGGCAAAGAAATCCATGCAAGTGCGGAATGTTTTTAACTATCATTCACCTGGGAGTGAGTAGAAACGATTTTTCACAAATGATTCAAACAGCTCCGAGTTCGGTTAAATATCCTCTAGGTAGCAAGCAAACATATTTGAGCAAGGGTCGAAGTGAAAATACCATGAGGGGTTATTTCGTCACGCTTGTCTCGAGGCGCTGTCAGGATTTACAGTATCTGTTTATCAGTGGGTGTTGCTAGTGAATGCCTAGCTTGAAGCTTGCGACGCGCTATACAAACACTCTAGGATTTCGTTGTACTTGGGATCCTCTACATAAAAACAACTACATCACAAATCCGCGGATGAGATTCGGCCTTTGTATGACGACTAAATTAAACGCTTTAACGATAATGACTATGATATGGCGTAGGAATGTCCGGCCTCTTAATTAAGATGTTGTTGTAGTTGTTCTAGCAGCATGAACATTCCCTATGCTTGTAGGGCGAATGTTGCTGAAGTTACAGTCCTTACCTCTGCCTGACCAGTTAATGTCCCTGCGTATAAAGTCCGATCGAGTTTTTTGTAGGAAGGATACGAGTAAACTCCACCATTAATGAATCAATGGAACTTATTAGAATGCCTTTAAACTTGGTAAATCTACTATCGACCAGATTTAAACAATACGTAGGAGTATTTTTCAGTCAGTAAACAATAACCATATTTCTCGCCTAATAATGGAAACTTGTTCCTCAAAATATTCTTCATGATGATCAATATACTTTTACTTTCTCTTGAACTAATTTTCGAAGCACTTTGTCCCGTCCAGATTTTTAAATTGTGTGGGATCGAACGCGAACAAATCTTTTTTATCGCAAGATGACCATACAAAGTATTATTGGTGCTGGTCATATTAATGCCCAAAAATGCCGCAATCTCGCGGAATGTGACACGGAATTGGAGCGAACACGAGAAAAATTTCATTGTACCAGTTTCTTTGTGGTGCTAAGGGATGGTACTTCCTCGCAGTATGATGTCTTTAGTTCATCGATGCATTCTTGTCTTGTTAATCCCTGTTGAATATTGTGAAAAAAATTGCCCGAAAGTGTTCACGGTTTAATTCCATTGCCGGTTTAACTCTGGTTTGCGTTTGCTTTTAAAGCCACTGCAAACAACACTAGTATGGCTCACATATCAAAACGTTCCAGAAATATAAATATCAACCCTCGTATATTTCGTTAGATAGTTAATATGGTTTAGTAATAAAAAGCGGAACTATCTTGTAATAGTCATTGCATCGTGGTGTGTGCCGTCGTTATTTAAGTGTAAAAACGAGTAAAGAACGTTTGGGGTGAAGAAATGAATTTTGTTTCGTTTTGTCCACGTTTTTGCGAATGCATTTATATAAGTTATACTATGTTACCAAATTTCCTAAAATTCACATACGAGTATACCCGTCTTGATTATCTCGAATAACTGGCAATGAAAAAAAAAAAAAATGTAAGCCAATCAAAGCGAAGAAAAGGGATGACTTCAAAATGTGAGACATTTCATTGACAATACGTAATATTATTTTTTTGCGTATAATGATTGATTTGATGCGATAATTCTATATGCAGGCTTTAAATTAATGGGTTTTTAAAAAGTAAGCTAAAAAAGTATAAAGTAGGCTTCCCGTTTTTTATTTCAAATTCAAATATGGTCGCACTTATAATTGGCCACTTTGGAATCGCATACATTTTGCTTATTATAAAGATTAGAAATATCCTTTAACTACATTTTCAAAATCAATTCCATCCTTTTGCTTCCTTCAAATTAAGGTTATCGCTTTGTCGCCCAATAGGGACTGCTTAAAAATCTTGAATTCTGAAATACGACACTAGTAATTTATTTTAGTAGATTCTGCTACTTTTTTAAAAAATGTCAAATTTTTTATTAAACAATTTTCAGTACTTTTTGTTATACCTCCTGCTTACCGGACTGATATTGGGGCATATCCATAGTTGAAATTAAAGCAAATATTCTGGGGATAACGTTGAAGAAACTATCAATGTGATAAATGCAAAATGAATGGTACAAAAATACTGTATTAAAAAGTGAAATTTAAAGGAAAACGTTTTCAAAGATTAAAAATAATGTAATACTAAATGATGATCAAACAAGAGGTATTTAAAAACCATCAATGCAGAAGTATTTTTGAATATGGTAATTTATATAAAAATATGAGCGTCTTACCGCAGATTTCTATTTATTTATTACAATAAAATATACGTATAAATAAATATACTACATATAAAATGTGACACTAGCAAGCAACGAGGCCTTCGGCTGTAACTGTTGAAAGTAGTTTGCAATTAATCTCAAGTAATTCCAAATGGGTACCAACTAATAGGCGTTGAGGAAACATTAAATCTATAAATTTTTTTTATCACTTTATACATAAAATTTAATTAATAGAATCGTTATTGGCTTGATTATTTTAATTTAAATTAATTTTAGTTTATTTTTACTTTTAATTAATTAGTTAAATAGTTAGAACAAAGTATTGCAAAATGTTTACCTACCGAAATGTGTGAAAAAAAATTTACTTGAACATAATTTCCAACAGGGTAACCATATACTTTTAATACGAAAATTTAGGTTAATTTAACTAATTTATTTTAAAAATATCTTAATATGACGTTAAGCGTATTAAAGGAGAGGTTTCTAAAAATGCTATGTATAATTCAGAAATGCTTCCGAAAAATTGTTACGTAATTTTAATTTTTATTATTACCACGGAGTAGACGGCTGGAAAATTTATGCAGTTTACTGACCCAATATAATGTCGAATGCAACAACAAAGTGGCGATTCTAATTAAATGCTGAAAAAATAATGGAAACTCTCGAGTCGGACCGTTATATGTTGCGCTTATTCAATTGTGTAGGAATTGCCAAACAGTTGCCGGCAATTATGCCGGTGTTAATTTTACTCCACCTACTGTCGCCGAAGCCAAATGGATTGTGCATGACTACCATGTGGTTAGAGCCAGGGTTCGAAATTATAGGAGAGTCCTTTTCTGATAGCGGTAGGCAGTGGTAAAGCTCCGGGTACATTTTTTCCGTGAAAAAGCTCTTCATAAGAAACCATCGGCCGTTCGAAGGCGGCATAAAACTAGGTTTTTCTATTTGTGAGCAACATCAAGACGCACACCACTAATTGGAAGAGGAGCTCGGTCAAACACCCCAAAAAAGATATATTCGGCTATTAATAGTTATTAAGTTTTATTAACAACATTTTTTGGAGTCTTCTTTTGTATCTGTATATAAATAAATAATATAAAAAATTCTACACAAGGTGGAAGGAAGATTTATAATTTTTTCAAATGGCATCGTACGCCAATCAGATTAAGGTCAAAGTATAGTCAGTTTTTTTATATAATAAAAAGTCACCTTGAATAATCGAAAAAAATGCAGTTGTAGTATCTCTGACCGTGCGTCGAAGAAAAATGGTGCAACCGCTACCTTTCTTTTATATTACTTTCGAAAAAACAACAACAACAAAATAAATAGTATAACAATTCACACACATGTAACAACATTTCACAAGTGAAATAAAGTACCTTTACCTGGATTTTGTTTCATTCAATAGGCTTATCTTTCGCGTCACTACATTCGCCTAGCCCCTTAAGAAATGAGTTCATTGAAGTTGCCATATATCTTTGGTACGAGAATGAAATTTATATTCCAAGTTGTATCTACTCTTGCCATAAATTCTGTGACAAATTTTACAATGCATACGGCGAGAACAAATTCGCAGAAAAAAGTTCCGTTATTTTTGCGTTTGTTAGTATGCAGTGTGTACTCATAAATTATATTCAGTTTTGTGGCGAATTTCGCTTGTTAACAATGGAGTGGGGAGCTAGGGAAGATCGCATTGCAGTGATTGCATTACTGAAGTGTGGCAAAAGTGCAAGTGATATTTACGAATTGCTAAAAACTAAATATTTTTTTCCCAAACGTCTGAAATGATAGACAGAAAAAGAAGTGGTCGTTCTCGAGTGCATCCATAAAAGTCGTTCCAGAAAGCAGAAAATCATGGAAATTAGTGCATCGATCAGATTCATGTGAAAACTAATTAGAGATAATCTAATCTGGTCATATTTAAACAACGCACTTGAAGAAAATTAGACTCGACAGATGCACACAGCTTTGTCGGTGGCACGAGGTCAAAGGCCATGGAAATATTATTTTCACAGATGAGAAAATTTACCCTGACGAATGCTATGATAAAACTTCTAAAGACGCAAACAATGTTGTTCCAAGGGTTCAGTATGGCCACCATCCAGCCTTCGCGACGGTTTGGTGGGGAGTGTCTTGTAAAGCCGCTACATCTTTTTCTTTCTGCGAAAAGGGGTTTAACACGCGGCCAAAAGTGTACCAGGAGCATGTCGTAGAAGGCGTGGTGAGGCAGTTAAGCAGTACTCTCTTCAATGGAGAGCGTGGGATCTTCCAGCAAAATTCCGCTCTAGCCCATAAATCAAAAACCACCCAGCAGTGGCTAAAAAACAATATTCCTGAATCCATTGGACTACTGTTTATGGTCAAAATTGGAGAAAATGGCCTGTCGCTAAGACTTCACGAAATTTGAAGAGTCATTGACATTGACGTCAATATCCATGGAAATCGTGCGTGCTGCAATATCTGAATAGCCTAATCGTTTGAAGGCTTATGTAAGCAAATGGTGACCATTTCGAATGAAATTTGAAATTTGTTTCTTTACCATTTACATAATTAAATGAAACTAACTTCGCTAAAAAAAGTATTATGATTTCATATCTATAACGGATTTAACTTGTAACAGAACTTATGGCAGGACTAAAAGAGATGGACTTAGAATTTCTTACGACTCTCGTAATTTTATTTGAAATCTGCTCATTTTAACTCAAGAGAGCACCGAGTAGCTCAGGGTTTTTCAGCCACTAATTTTAGCACTTTCGTGTAGAGGCGTTATTTATTGTACGAATAATAATAGAAGTCCTTAATTTTGTTTTCCAGTATTTTTTTTTATATTAATATCTACATTACTTAAATTTAGCAAGGTTTTTTTTGTGAATTTATCCGTATGTTTCAATAAATACACCTATAGAAATTTAAGTTATACTATACATACATATATGTATATAAATATTTAAATGTGAAGAATTGCATACATTTTCTGGGTGTCTACGATTAATTTTAAGCTACTTATGTGCATGATAAAGCAGTTATAACCCTCCGCTTTGTATATATTTTTACAATTGGTTTTCATTTGGTTTGATGTGTAAAAACACACATACATACAAGCATACATACACATGGTTTGAAAAGTAAATGTAAATTTTTATTTTTTATTTACCAACTAAAAAGCTACAAAAGGTGACGAATTGAATTTCGTTTTTTAATTCTTGATTTTTCATTAAATAAATTGTTTGAAATGCTGCTCGAATATTAAATAAATATTGGTGTTAATTTGATTCTAACTTTACTCTATGTATGATAACTCTTCTTATTTTCGTTTAAAACAATTATCGATGTTTTCCTCTTGATTGATTGATACTCTACTCGCATCAACTACATGCACATTGCTGTAAATTACAATATGTTATACAACAATTAAAGTATAAAATCCGATTTGACTTTGAATTAAACAAAAAAATATCTTTTCTGTTTCGTTTCTCTGTATTTGGTTTTTTTCATTCCAGTGCACAGAGCAAAATAATGCTTAACAAGCGGATGATTATAACTATAAGACTGAATATTTAGTTTAACGGTCATAGGGGACCGCGAAGGAAACAGTTCATATAGCGCGTGTAACAGAACATAACAGCAGAAGTGTAAAAACTTGGTTGCAACCAATAAAATTAAATAAAAATTATACCATATATACATACATACCTACATAAGTGCATATTTTTGAAAAATGCATTATTAGTAACTTCCATTAGTTAATGGTATTGAGTTGTTGAGTTGTGGTCGAAAAGAAGAAAAAGTAATAAAAAGTAACAAAGAAGAAAAAAAAGAGATATATTATTAAGAATAAGTAAATATGCGACTACAAAAATTTAGAAAATATTTTTTGTGCGTGTTTCTTTTGGAAAAATGTACCATACGATATGTTTGTACGTACGTACATATGTTAATGTTAAGATTGAAATTTTGTTATAGCAATGTTGTTTGTTTTTTGGAAATCAAGTAAAATATTTTAATGTTCATCAAACGATAACAGTGTTACTATGTAAATGCATTTAAAAAAATATACAGAGAGGATAATATATAACAGATACTGCTACAGTCACATATAATGTGCCCCAATACACACAAACAATTTAGTAAAACTTTCCTACTTGTACTGTATAACTACTTGAATATCATATTTTTCTACTCTAAATGGCTTAACTGTCTCAACAATGGTTTCGGTAGTCACATTTTTATGAAAATTCAGTGTGATTTTCCATATTCAATACATTTTACCATATGTATGTATGTATATATTATTCCAAGCTATTGCCCATATCTTGAAAGTCCAATCGATGTTTCTGTACATTTTGTAAACTACGTAACGATCTTGAACTAACTATTAGCAAATGGGGTAATAAATTTGTATGCAACTGAGATTGCATTTTATTGAATATAAAAAAAAACTACTTTAACCACATTTGTAAACTACATACGAGTACATAGTTACGCCGCGTTGTTAATTATATTGTTATGGGAATCCTTTGATGCCTTCTTACTCCTAAATACGTGTGCTATGTAACAAGTGTTACAATTTGACAATTGAGTTTGTCTTATTCTAATCCTAAGTCATTTTTTTAGAAAAAAGTTTACAACAGAAATGCATGAAAAACATTTGACGTATTGTGGAATTGCAAGCGGTTACACATGTTTTTATTTTACGGAGTTGAAGTAACCTATTCCGCCAAGTCTCACCAAACTATTATTCAAAATTTGTATTCAACTTCTCATACTGCCCGATATTTGACACATTAGAGATTATTGTGGTATGTAAGACAGGCCCTATTTGCTGTAACTTTCTAAAAAGCCGTAATTAGTTGGGCTTTATACGTTTTTGTACCAAAGTTGATAAGTTCAGTTTTATTGTTTGCGAAATACGCCAGTGGTAAAACTTCGCTTGTCAAGGTGGCGTGCGGTAATTCCGGCACAATTTCATTATCTTTTTATAAACAAATCTATTTATAAAGGGATTAAGTGCATACTATTTTTAAAAATTGTTCTTCAATGTTCTTCAATTTGTATAAAATTGCCTCTTATGCAAAACTTAAAAACTATTTCGTATTAAATACTTTTTTTCTTAAAAACTTCCGTTATAAGTATGAAGGATGGGTGTGTGTGCTTATTGACCATTCAAATCTGAATTCACTATAGTATTCCAATAACAACAGACTAAACCGATTACTGTCAGCATTCTAAACATTTTCATTAATATTTATAATGTCTAACAGAATTTAATATAATAATTGGCTATTGTGTGTAAACATATGTCTCGACTCCCTTATAGCTCCTGGTGACGCTCAAGCATGCATGTCCTGCAGCTTATATGTATGTGTGAGTGTCGGGTACATGACGCTAATATCTAAAATTTTTGATTTTCATCGTGCAAAAGCCGAGAACAAGTATGTGTGACACGAAGCAAGCTCGTGTGTCACCCGACACGCACACATTTAAGCTGCAGGACATGCATGCTTGAACGTCACCAGGAGCTTTTAGTCTTGACAAAAAACTTACCATTAATATCGAGTGTAAAAACGGAAAGAGCCTTCAGTTTCTGTAAGAAAAGCGAAAAAATGTTGGATTCGTTCGCAAGCGTGAGGTTATATACACAACCATAGACTGGTAAAATGACGTATTATTGTTGCATTGAATGTGAAGCTCTAAAATTAATACGGCGGACCACCAAATCCAAACACTCATGTTCAAGGAACATATCCCAGTCTCTGCAGACTCACCTTAAGCGTATACAGGCTCTCAGAACATAAACACATAAAAGGGGTACTCACAATCTGTTGCAACTAGTTCTACCACATTCTATAGATAATTATCATTGCATATTATTTCCAATCCACCAAAGAGGGTAATAGCGTAGACAGACAGCGGCGTTAATCGGGATTACGAGCGCAGTTAATTCTCGATTAAAATTGTAGTTTGATAAACGGGTTTTACGCAGATTAGTGAACAGTTGATTTGCTTATTCGATAGTTTGGCAGTATTCTGCCATGATACTAAAAAATAATTAAGTCTTAAATTGTCATTTCTCAAACTTCTCACAAGTATCAAAACAATTAATGTAATTTCGAACGTGTTAGTGCAAACTAGCATTATATCCAGTCTTTCTTGTTCGTGTATTTAAAAGTTTCATTATTTTTGATGCACAATAGCTATTAATTGTCATTCTTCGGATATGTTACCATCGAAAATTTCCCTAATCTGCTTAAATTATGAGAATTAAGTCTAGTTGGTAATCCGCATTAGTTTCACTTCAATCCTGAGATAATTCCGAATTAAATCTTTAACTCCGTTTAATACCACTGTCTGCCTAGGCTATAATTTTCATTTATCAAAAAACTACAAATTTGCAAGTCAAAAAATTGAGTGCTTTAAATGCAACTGTGTGAATTAATTGATTAATTTTGTGCAAAAAAATATATATATATAAACACAAACTAAAATGGACACAAAAATAATAAAAATACAAATAAAAAGCTTGTTTTGCAATGGCAACTTAATAAAGGCGGCTCACAATCCATATCATAAGTATATGTACATCTGTGCTCACAATAATAGCAGCTCGAGATATTGCAATGTTTTGCCTATACCTTCTTTTATTTAATTTTTCCTTTATAAAAATATAGTTTATATTAAGACAAAGGCCATATAACTTAAAGTACACAATTTCACTCGTTTTAAAAGTTTTCGGAAAAATTTCTAGTACAACAACAAATACTATGTAACTTAAAGTTTCATATTTTGTGTAAAATTTAAAGAGCTTTCGTACACATTTTCAATTGTTTAATCAGAGTTTTTAGAAAAATGTCGAGTATGGTATTTTATAGCCCATTATCTGCAAGTCTGAATAGGCTTAAAAATGGCGTTGATGTTTGTCCATTTTTTTTCTGGCAGTCTTGTGCCTTTTCTCCATATAAAAAAATCTAGAGCATTCGTTATAAATAGGTCCCGGATTTCAAATTTAAAATATGCACGTACACATCAACAATGAAATATTCTAGTTTTTGATGACACGAAAAACTCAAAGCTAATAAAAAAAAATGTTTCCAAACATTTGGAATATGCATTAAAAAAATAAATAAATAAAAAAATGGGCACTTTAAGTAAAAACTAAAAAACAAAAAAAAGTAACAAATTAATTTATAATAAATCCAAAATAAATATTTATATTTTATACATATTTTTTAACTTGCTTTGTTTAGGGCTTCATTGGCAAACGATAAAAAAGTTTTCTTTACAACTTTCAAAGTGAAAACCTTGGTCCCCTTTTTTCTACGTCAGCAATACTCAACGTACTTGAAGCTAGCTAGTTCATTGGGATTATAACTAATACAGATATCACTTCAGTCCATTTGGCTATTTGAATTTAACATAACAGATACTCCCAAAAGTTCCTTAAACTATTTATTTTTTCTGCAGGCTTTTATAAATTTTTTCTTTCATGTTTGCCCAAGCTCACCCTGCACAACAGCTTACGCTTCTTCTGCTTCCAATTTAGTTATAATTTCCGAAAAGAAGGCTTCTATATTAAAGAAGCGTTGGCGTTATTTAAATCTTTATTAAAATTAATGAAATACTGATTTCAGACGAAATATGTAAAAATATGCCGTTTTAACACGAAACTCTTGATTTGCATAAGTAATTAATCTTTACCTAATCTAATATCGGCCGCCGTAGTCGAATGGGTTGGTGCGTGACTACCATTCGGAACTCACAGAGAGAACGTTGGTTCGAATCTCATTTTTCTAATAGCGGTCGCCCCTCGGCAGGCAATGACAAACCTCCGATTGTATTTCTGCCATGAAAAAGCTCCTCATAAAAATATCTGCCGTTCGGAGTCGGCTTGAAACTGTAGGTCCCTCCATTTGTGGAACAACATCAAGACGCACACCACAAATAGGAGGAGCAGCTCGGCCAAACACTCAAAAATGGTGTACGCGCCAATTATGTATGTATATACCTATATAATCTAATATCTAAAGCTTTAAATAAAAAGAAAATACTGAAAACAAAAAATCCGGGTCTTAGTTAAAAATCTCAAAAATAATTGGCCGAATATTTTACCATATTTGCATCAGCTACTAAGCGGCATACCCTGAATTTTTCTAAAATTTGAAATTTCTTGAACATTTTTTTGAAATTTTTAAACTTTGTACACAGTTTGAAATTTTGATTTACATCGCGCTGCTATTATTTTGAATTCAGGTGTTTATCCAATGGCATAATTTTGTCGGACCATATGCACTGGATTGCGAATATCTCTATTTCGCACTGAAAAATTCTAAAAGTAGGAAGAGAGTAGGGTTTTAACTTTTATAATATATTGCAAAATAGTTAAAAAGTGGCATCTTAATTTATTGAGCATTTATGCACCTTTCAGATGATAAAATTTTATTCAGTGCGTATAAAAAAAAAATATTTTAACTACATAATCTTGGGAACGAAAGGTTACAAATTAGGCATTCTATTCAAGTGCTAAATAAAAAACTTCAAAACTTTATCGCTTTAAACCCACATAATTTCTTACATTTTGCTGAATTTTTCTGCGCATAACCACCCAGGTCCCGTAGAACTTAAAAGGTGCGCGTATTCAACAGTTGTTTGTACTCAAAGAAACTTCCAAGGCCAGTCTATTAGTTTTGTTTTTTAAGTAACGATATACTGGTTGATTCGATGAAATCCCTCCTTTAATGCAATAATTACAAAATGTTATTGAACATATAGATTCCTGAGCATTTGTGTACCTAATCCAATGATAATACAAACTAACAACAAATAAACTATATAAATATATCAATTGTCCAATGTGTAATTTATAGTGTATTTACGAACGCAAAAAAAAAAAAAATAAAAAAATAAAAGTAACTTTAAATGTTTTGATTATGTGTATAAAGGTGAATTTTTCTCTAAAACATACCTACATATGCACTACATATATACAAAACCTACAAGTATAAGTCGTGTATAAGTCGTATTATTCAATGGATGAATGAGTATTGATGAAGAACTTTATAAAGACCGTGAACATTTTCTATGTGAATCAGAAAACCTAAATAAAGTAATAAAAACTCAATATCTTCTCGAGTATAAAAATATAATAGTAATTTTTGTAAAAATTATGGAAACTTGAATTAAAATTGGTTTTATTTCTAATCTGGAGGGGTGTCTCAGGAGTTAAAGGTAGAGTTTTCTTCATGCTTTATAAGCTCGCCCTTGTATACGATTTTGTTTATGCTTTTTGTGTCTCAGAATTTGTTTTGTTGTTCACTTTTCACCAAATTTATTGCTTCTATATCTGTATGATCTTTAATATGTCTTCATTTGTCTATTCAGAATTTGCGTAAATATCTTCAATTGGCCTCAATTTTGTGATTCAGAATTTATTTACATCGCCGTGATTTTTCATCGATTCTAAAAGTGCTAATCAAAAGTATTTGTCAATAATTACTATTAAAATTCACTTTTAGTGCTTTTCACTGTCTAAGTTTTTATAAGTATCATTGTAAGTAAATCAATCATTCACTCAATTTCACATAACACTTTAATCAAATAATCTATAGCTATGTTTCTGAAGCACCCAACTTCTACTACTCAGTATATTTCCAACATACTCGTTTATTCAAGTTCCACCAGCACCAAAACCACAATTAGCACATATTCATATCACCTTTATAAACGCGCTTCAGTAAATGTTTTATCGCTTAACTAAATTTTTGGACATTGTACTAAAATAAATACATATTTTCTATCATGGACATATTTCCTTGTTCATAATAAAATTTAACAGAGGCGCACTCCAACTCTCCCTATACAGAAGGTGACAGCAGAAGCTATAACAAAGCCTAAAGATTCCCGTTATGAGTATAAAGAGATGGTAAAAAGTCAACCTCATGTTCGATGTGAGGATGAGAGCGCTCCCTTGGCGCACAAAGCTAAGAAAGCGGAACCTGTTTATATAATTGACGATGAAGACGAAGAAGAAGGGGAGCAAGAGTATGCCGACGATCAAGCTGAAGATTCTAAAGATGAGGCCGAAGATGATATCGATGCGTTCTCGCCGAATATCTCGGCTGACCAGGGTGACACAGATTCTGATTATTTTGAGCGGCCTCGCCCTTCGCCACGTTACACAAGTGATTCTGAGAACGACTACCGACCATTTCGACCCACTGTCGATCGGTTGGGAAATATTTCTGGTCGCAGCACACCAGATCTCTCAAGTTCCACATTCGGTCACCGAAAATCTGTAAGTTTCGACTTGAGTGGCGATGAACGGTCCAAATCCGACTACGAACGTTCACGCACTCCTGATGGTTATTCACGGTATTACGATTCTGAACAAGAATACGGAAGCACTCGCCCTCGTATGCCACGCAAGGGCATATTGCGCTCAGCCAGCCCATCATCATCCAACAATTCGACACTGGAACGTTGCAAACGTCCCGAAAAACTGCCACCAATAGTGCCTACAGTGGCGCGTATCAAAGAAATCGATTCGCCCACAGTTCAACACGTCCGATCGTGTTCACCTTTATCCAGCAGGGATGGTACTAGTAGCGGCTATCGAAGTCCTCCACCACTACCTGAAAGAGTGCTGGTGTCTACTGAAATTGAAAGAGATAATCCATTCCGTGAAGCATTCCTCGATAAAACTAAAATTGATGAATACACTGAATTGGCAAAAGCTATGTCCAAATCTCCTTCAGCACTTAAATCACCGAGGGAACACTTTTTCTTTGGTTCGAAGTCGACTGAGAATTTGTTATCAGCAGAACGTTCAGTCTCAAGTGGCCGTAGTACTCCAAGTACAGTGATTAGCACACAGTCAAAATCCACCGAAGATCTACTGTCAAGCTCAACAGGTGCCAAACCAAAGAGAATACCGCCTCCTATAATGCCGAAACCGGTGACTAAGAAAGCTGAGCTGGTACATAATGTGGCGTTGGATGCCTTTCAAAAAGCTGATGTTGGTTATGGCGACTTTACGGTTTTCGAACACGATCCTACCACAAACACAATTCATGAAGTGAGTTCGCCGCCACCTCCGACAACACCAACACTCCCATTAACTCCACCTGCTGGTAGTATTGCAAAACTTCCCCTGCGTGTGAAAACGCCACGTAGTCCGTCGCGCCCGCGCGAAAGCCCACCTCCACCACCCATCAATTATGCTACGATGCCAAAACCAACTTCGCCGAGTGTACAAGTGAGAAAAAACGATGAAGCTGAAGCGTATTATATGGAGGTGTTGCCACCTCTCCCGCCGCCACCTGCAGACGAAGTACCACCTTCGCAGCGCCGCCACTCGGAGTTTATACACGAAAATTCACCGGACCACATATTGGTTACTGAAGACGAACACCGTACAATAATGCTGAATGAGAATGAAATTCGCAATCAGTTACGTAGTATAAGCAGGAAGTCGCAAATACCAGAGCTGGGGGTACCGCACGAAGATGCGCCACCAGTTCCAAATTATGCGAGCATCAAACACTCGGTAAATCCATTTATAGATAGTTCAGATGACAATTTTGATTCATTACCACTCCCCCCACCGCCCGAAAACCTGCTTTCCTTTGCGGCTCAAAATCCCGGTTGTGACAGTAGTTCCCATTGTGATAGCGAATCTTCAACTATTAACATTGCTTCTCCTATTTCTTCTATTACTTCTCCCAATGCAAACATGCAGCCAAAGTTGGATAACTTATCATCAATAGCAGCAGTACAGACAGATACTCCATCCAATAACCCTCTCTCGCCCACACAAATATTCCCCACAGCGCAAATACTTCCTGTTCAGTACACCAGCCTTCCGCAGCCCCAACAGGCAAATATTGCCCAAGTCCTAACTGGTCATTTGATCCCAACTAGTAAAAGCAACCTCTCGAATTCCCAACAGAACCAATCGCTCTTTACTGTAGGCGGTCTTGTACTGCTTCCACAGGCAACGTTCTCTACATCAACGTCGAAAACAACGTCATCGTCATCATCATCTTCGTTGGTTACTACACCTATTTTCCTAGCCAGTAGTGGTGCAACAGGCGGTTTATATATAAAACCACCCCAGATTCAACAACAGGCGCCTCAAATTCATCTGCATCAGCGTACATTACTGGTGAGTGAATCGACAACCCAACCAAAACCAGAACCATTTGTTGAACACAACTCCACAGGCAGCAATAGAAACACTGTTAACACATCGTCAGTGGGCAAAGCCACTGCAGCCACAGACACCTTTACCAGCAGATCTAGTACGAAACCTGCAGCAACTAGCATTGCCTCGTTAACCACTTCATCATCATCGGCTACATTTTCTTTTAATCCCTATCCCTACCATAGCGATTCCACGACATACACAATTAAAACCGCCAGTACCGCAACTAAACCAGGACTGTCAATGGAAACACCAGTTGCTAATGTTGCCTCCCCTACACCATCGTATACGTCAATGCAATTTCCCGCAATATCCGAAATAGTTGCGCAGAACTCAACTGTGCCCATTTCCTCTTCCGGACGTCCCGTTCATATCAGCACCGGTGATTATCAAAACACAGTGCACTCATTAGACCTCTCTACCTCCACTTTGGCTTCCATGGAATCTGAGTCGACATCCTCGTTGCAGCGCACCTTAAATGCAGCCTCTTATTACGAGACGGCCGAAGAAATCTACTCCACCATAGAAGAGGAGGCCATCTACAGTAACAGCTCGTTCTTTGACTCCCGTCGTAGTAGCGACACCTCAGTGAATTGTCGAGCATCAACGTCACCGCCGCCACCTCCATTACCACCCAAGCGGCCGTTAAAGCCAAATCATGTGAAATTGCGCACAGCTCCTCCACTGCCAACCAGCGCTCGCCCATTGAAGTTACGTTCACAATCCCAACCACAATTGGACTTGACATCATCACCATTGTCTAGACCAAAGTTTGCAGGTGTTGTACTGTCGGGCGCGATGTCGCCGCCCACTGGGAAGGAGACCACAGTGTGATGGTGAAGACATTGTGAGGAGGAATGTTACTGGCTATTGTAGGTGAAACGTTAAATGGTAAAGCAGCGGCATCAAACTTGATTTCTGATATTTTTCCTTCCCTTCGATTTGTAAGCCACCCACCCGTAAGTTAGTTCGTTTACTTTGTGTGAAACTGGCGCGAAGGTGTCAGCCAATTTAATTGCTTGAATTTCAGTCTGATTTGCAGCTTCGTCTCCACTATTGCCTGTTGAAGCGCTAGGCGCCTCGAATAGCTACCGTCGAATCCGCTGCTTGTCTTTGTGGCGTTACCCCCTTTCGTGGTTGGCGCTGTTGAATTTGTTTGTTGGTGTTGTATTTTTGGGTTACCCAGATTCCTTTTTTGTGTAGGTGTTCTTAAGGTATTGCAAATAAGCGAGTTTTTGGGTTAAGTTCAAACTTTTAATTTGTTTTGCTTTGAATCCATTCATTCTCCTGGAAATAAATTTAAGAGAGTCGCATACTTCACACATACACATATTTAGTTTACTTTACAAGAGTTTACCACGGCACTAAGATACTGACTAAATATTCCTTTTTTTGTTCGATTTACAAGCTAATTTTCATTTCACTGTGTAAGAATTGCCTGCAGAAGAGTTTTCAAAATTATTTGCATTTAAATTGAAATCTAACACTTTCCATTACATTTAATTCATCACTGTTCCATAACAACCTTTATTATGGTATAAAAATATGTATGCTGTAATTTATAATTGCAAGGAAATGAAAAGGGAAAAGATTTCAAAGGACTGTTTTCCGAAATGAAACGAAATACAAAAATATTTCTATATAACATTCGACGTATGAACTTCGAAGCTAATTCGTTCCCGTATTGGAAAATATACCTACACATGTACATATATATATAATATATATAACATAAATATATATACATTTTTACATGTATACATATATATATATATATATATATATATATATTATAGCACATACATACTTAACCGGTGTTACGTAAGAGCGCATATTAAATATTTATCGAACCGAATCGTTCACCTAAATGGCTTTATTCAGAGGAATAATTGTCACATGTGAGGTGTAAAAATTCAAATGAATGATTTATGCCAAAAAGATGCTTTTGTTGTGTGTGTACTGAGGGCTGAAGACCATTTCTGACGGCCACCATGTCATCAGCTCATTCACGACAGTCAATTGGAAAATATCATTTACTAATTACTTACAATATTTCATTACAGAAATTAATGACAACAATTTTTCTAGTTTTGTGAAATTTTCATTAACATATAACTGAAAATATTTATGAGTAATACGGCTACTACCAATTAATATGAAAAGGCTCATATCATTCATGCACCATAGTAGTAAAGATACGTAGTTTGAATTGCAAGAGATAAGCTATCATGTACATTTCTCCATCCAACAGCAAAAACAGCAGCACACTTCCAAGACACTTTGATTTTAGTAAATAAGCAAACACATACATTTACATAGCGTTCGGTATTATTTAGGATAATTATTGACAACTTTTTATTTTATCTTATTTGAATAGCAAATATAGCAATAAGTTTCGAAAAGCTCACTTCTAATAATATTGTAATAAAAATTAATTCTGCGTTATTTGAATTTGTTTTATTTTGTGCCGTCTTATTTTTTCATCATCTTTTAACGATTTTTTGAAAACGGTTTTATTATTGGAAGATTGTATAAGTCGACAGAAGAAAAGCCCTGCCAAAAATTAAGAGATTCTATTGAATATAAAAAATATTCTATTTCTTGTATCTAGTCTAACCGGATTTACTTTGCCGCTGTCTTTTGCCACACTTAATTGCAACTTACACTCTTTGGCCTACAATTGGACTACTGTCATTCTCTTTCCATTAATCTTTATCTTCATACGAGTAAATACATATTTATTTCAGTTTCTGCGATCAGATCCAAATGTTTATTAACTCTCTCTCTCAAAAAAAAAAATAAATAAAAATAAAAAAAAAAAATTCAAGGAAACTGCTTAGCGTCAGAATGTTGCTGTCTTAGCTTTGAATTAAAAAAATAAAAATTAAATAATTGGCGCGTACACTTCTGTTAGGTGTTTGGCCGAGCTCCTCCTCCTATTTGTGGTGTGCGTGTTGGTGTTGTTCCACAAATGGAGGGACCTACAGTTTCAAGCCGACTCCGAACGGCAGATATTTTTATGAGGAGCTTTTTCATGGCAGAAATACACTCGGAGGTTTGCCATTGCCTGCCGAGGGGCGACCGCTATTAGAAAAATGTTTTTATTAATTTTGCTTTCACCGAGATTCGAACCAACGACCTCTCTGTGAATTCCGAACGGTAATCACGCACCTACCCATTCGGCTACGGCGGCCGCCCTTAGCTTTGAATTAGAATTCATATTATTATTATGCTGTAAAGTATGCGAAATTCCTCACAAACCTTTGAGACCGTTGAACAGACACTCGTATTGCAGATGATATCACAGCCTAACATCCAGAGTAGTTAATTGCTGCAACAAAGCAGATATTCCATTATTGTGATGGACTTGTTGCAGCATAATGGACCTTAGACCTAAGTTGCTAATATACCTCGATCGTTTTGTCCTGCAGCCAGTAGTTGGATAGTTGGATGAATAAACACTGAAGAGATCATTGCCTCTGGCTAAGATATGACACCGTTATCTATATAATTACTTTTCGAATTACTAACGGATCTAAGCTCGTAGCTTTTGTCACTTTATAAGGCACACTCAATAGTACAACTTTAAATTATGACAAGAGCAAAATTACGCTGCCGAGCTACTGCATAAACATAGACTTGCGTATGGCAAAATTTACTCGGAGATTTGCCGATGACTATAGATATTAGGAAAACTCAGAAATTTTGTTTCATGCTCCGTAGAAGCATAATCAGCTATAAGGGCCGTTATTTAGTTGGACGTAGAATACCATCACCACACTTTAATGAGTACCCCATTAAACTGACTACGTACGAAAAATGTGAGTCAATCATAATTGTAAGTGGCAAAATTGATTTGCAAACAATGTAGTTATTTAAGTAGCCAACGAAGGCTGTGAACATCTGGTATGAGTTGTTCAAAGTGTGCGGGCTCATGAGTTTTCATAAGCATCCTTTGTGTTTTGTTACTAAACCGTATAAGAAAAATATTGATATAAGCACAGGTATTGTATATACATATTTTTGATGTTGGTATCAATGCCTTAAATCCGTTAATTTAAGGTAATCGACTTTAGCATGCACCTTGCCTATATACAGTCCACAGCAAGTGATAGCACATCAACATTTTGACCATTTGACTATTTTTCTTTTTTTGTGCATAATTTCTATTTATAAAAGTCAAGCTCATTGTCTAAACAAGCTCATTTTCTAACAAACACCATGAAAATACAAGTTTTAAACTTTTTATTTAATAAAGAAATTAGCAAAATTCCATAAATTTTCCATCACAATTCTAGGATTTTAATATTGTATTAATTTCTAGAAAAATTTGTGGTATGCAGTTTTTTATAGGTTATTAGATTTTAGTACAATAAAGTGGAAGTTTGAAATTGCTAAAAAATCCCTTTTATTTCCGTTTATTTTTTAGTTTTTTTAGGATTTCCTGATTCCTGGACGTTCCATAGAAAAAATAAACTTGTCAAAATGTTGCTAACGTGGGCTGTGTATTTACACCTGTGTTCACAATAACAGTAACGCGACTTTCCAACATTTTTTTCTTTTTTAATCTATTTTCGCTTTATTTATTCATTTATTTTTATTTATTTATTTAGTATTTATTTATTTTTTTTTTATTTATTTTCATATTTTTTATTTATTTATTTATTTTTATTTATTTATTTTTAATATTTGTTTTTTTTTTATATTTATTTTTATTGTTTTTAGTTATTTATTTATTTCCTTTTTTATTTGTAATGTTTGTTTTTAATATTTTTTTTGTTTCTAATTAAAAAAAACAAATAAAAATTTAATTCTATTTTATCAACATTTAGTTTATTCTAAAACAAAAACCATATAACTTAAAGTTTCAAATTTGGAAAAAATTAACAAATTTTATGAAAATTTAAAAAATTTTAATACGAATTTTTAGAAAAATTTCGACTATGCAGTCTTTTTATAGCCCAATCAATTTTTGTACTTATATAATAAAAAACAAGCTTGAAGTTGCCCTCTGATTGTTTATATTGTTTCATCCATGGTGATAGACATTTTCTACATAGAACAAAACTAAAAATAAAAAATAAAACAAATTCTTGCGCATTTTTATAAAAATAAAAATAATGAGCATAACAGAGAAAACTATCCAAAATTGTACAATATGTTGATTTGCTATCGGTTGACGCGGGCTGTATACCTACGTATGCTTCTATATATTGCCTTGTAAATCAATGGCAATTCTATGATCGAGCTTGTCCTCCAATTTGTTAACGTTATTCTAGAAATGGAGTGATCTACAATTTCATGTGGTCTTCATGCGTCAAGAGACTTTTTGTAATACTCATTCTACGCTTCAGTCTACACTGCACGGCGAACTCAGCGCCATCCTAATGGTAATCACGCACAAACTCACTCGACTACGACATTATCTTATCAGTTTGTCTAAATTTATATAAGAATGTATTTCTTATCTCCTTCCATTGTGCTTGGCACCAAAAGAGCGCTTTTGTCCCAACTAATTATCTTATCTCCTGGTACATATTTTGATTTTTCTACTCACTTCCGCCTACGCATATACGGCATACATTCATACATACGTATGTAACTCCATGCATTTTGGTATTTTTTAAACAAATTGTAATAGATTTCGGAAATTATTTTCGTAGCGCCATCTAGCTGATCTTTGTTGGAAAAGCTTTAGAGTCGTTACCACTCTATGGGAGATTTATGAAAAATGTTTTTGCTTCTTATTATTTTATTTTAATTTAGCAAAAAAGCCGGTATGATTATCTGTGAATCGTTGCCATTGTTTATGACGGCTGATTAAACAGTTGCTCGTAGACAAAAAATGCAAAAATGTGAACATTTGTTTAAGAATAAATGTATGTGACTAAAGGTGTTAAGGTGTGTGAGTTTGTGTTCAGCTACGTTAACTTTTTAACAATTTTTGCCTTTTAATTCTCTTTAAGTCCCATTTGCTTAGCCTCTGCATCTCATCATAAAAGCATTTTTCACATCATATTATGTTGCCGTTTTATTTAGCCTTTCCCTTCCTTCACGTTGAAACATAATAAATTTTAATCAACGTGCTCGTTTGAAAAATAAAACAGCACTTTGGCTGGACTTTAATTGGCGATGGAGAATTTGACGTAATATTAATTACATATCGTCCTCAACACCAACTGCTGACGTTCAGGTTTCAACCTGCACCATAATGCTGATGAACTTTGTTTTACTCATACTTGGGGTCAAAAATTGCCGTATTTTCTCCTCACTTCAGCGCAAAGGTGTAGTGTTTTGTCGCAGTTGCGGCATTATACCTCGATTCCACTAGATTTCGAATTAATGATGTAATGCTGTTGCGCGAACAATGTGTATAACCGTCGATGCCGATACTGATACGGACACCCATACCGCTACCACTATTACCTACACTCCAGATGTTGTCACGTATCTACCCACATTTTGTGTAGAAGGATAAAACAAAACAATGTGAAAAGTCGGGAAAAGTAGTTTTTCTTATTAGATTTCCTTTATTTTCATTTTTGCAATAAATTTATCACCTGCATCAGGAACGAATGCAGAGTAGCTTACCGGTGTTTCACCCCTTCTTCGAATTCAGCGAAAGAAAAAATGCATCCAAGCCATAAAACCGACAGAAGATGGCTTTGGTGATAAATGAAGAGCTGTTGTACTGTTCACTTCTAGCAGCAGATTGTATGTGAGTGTGTTTGTATGTGCTGGGCTAGGAATAAAATTTCAACGAAAACAAAAAAATAAAAAAGTAAAGGTTGTGCTGCGGTCGTTGTCTGCCACCCATTCGAAAGCTAATTTCTCATTTTCCACCCATTTCAAAGCTAATAAGGGAATCATTTATTACTAGAAGTTAAGGGGGAAGTACCTTTAGACGTTTCAAAAAATCGATTTTTTTTTTATTGTCTTAACCGATAGGTATATGCTCTAAGAATATTATTGCAAAATTTCAAAAGCCGATCTTGAAAATTATGGAAGATATGCCACTTGAAAGTGGCGCGCGCCGAGCCGACCGAGCCTTGACCGCGAACTTTAAACGGCGTTTTCTCGAAACCATGTTTTTCAAATTGGCGTAAGTGATTACGGAAAAAGTATTGAACCAATTTTCTTCATCAAGGTTTCATTTTAAAGGGCATAAAAAGCTACTCTAGATAGACTACGGACGAAAAGAAAAAATAATTTTTAGATACTTTTTAACACAAAAATGTTTGAAAATTTTTGCAAAAAAAACCAAAAGTTTTTTTTGAAGCCTCATTTTAATGGTTAATCTTCGAATTTGCTAGAGATTGTAGTCTATCTAGGATAAAAAACCCTCCTGAGTAAAATAATGTTTGATTTTATGATTTCAGATGAAAGTTGTGGTCAGGATCGCTTACGCCGAATTCGATGTCAGCGGCGACACGATTTACGTGAACCGCCATAACTCAATTAATTGCTTATTTATAATAATGTTAAATACGCTTTTTTCTTCTTGGAGCATTGCCCTAAATATATATCATATTAATTTCATGTGCACTGTTTTCATTTTCCCAAAAATAAATCACGAAAAACTGGTTTTTTTCGGCCCTCTAAAGGTACTTCCCCCTTAATTAAAGACTATAGAGCATAATGTATTTGTGTTCAAAGGAATTTTGAATAGATCATGTTTTAATTTAATTCCAAGTTCAATGGAAATTTATTTAAAAGAAGTACTTAACTGTCTCAATGTAGTAAATTTTAGAATGGATAAGCAATAATTATTAAATAAACACTCCCACTGAACTTTCGTATGCGTTAAGAACAACAGTTAATTAATACGAAATGAAGGCATACTTTATTCCAGATTTTAATTTAATCTTTTTTACATGTGCAATAATGTATGTTTTTCTTTGTTAAATAGTCACCTTCATCAGAACACATCACCACATCAAAAGTGCCTAAATCGGTTTCCGATAAGAAACGATTCTTTGAATCAGCTATGGAAGATCAACACAAACCATCACAAAAGACAGGTAAGAAATAAATCGATATACACCCGACGAAATTACTGTAGAGGCAACACATATTGACAAGTTTTGACCATTTATCTATTTGTAATTTTCAATTATTTTTTGTTTTTGTTTATAAAAATATAGTTCCTTCTATAACAACGACCAAGATAATCAAAGTTTCGAACTTGGACGAATAAAAAATTTAATAAAACTTCAAAATTTTCAATCAGAATTAAAAAAAAAAAATAATAATAATGTGTAGCTCAAACTTTTTGTGGATTTGATTAGTTTTTTAATGACGATGTTTCGCGTTTTTTTCCGTAAAATAAAGTGCATTCGTTATATATATTGTAGTATGTACATATATATAATTGGCGCGTACACCCTTTTTGGGGGCTTGGCCGAGCTCCTCCTCCTATTTGTGGAGGAACCTACAGTATCAAACCGACTCCGAACGGCAGATATTTTTTTATGATAAGCTTTTTCATGGCAGAAATACACTCGGACGTTTGCCATTGCCTGCCGAGGGGGGACAGCTATTAGAAACAACTTTTTCTTCGTTTTTCCTCTTTCACGGAGATTCGAACTTACGTTATCTCTGAATTCCGAATGGTAGTCTCGCACCAACCCATTCGGCTACGGCGGCCGCCGTATATAAGGAAATTGTGCATTCGGTATACAGTGGCCGACAGAAGTCTACATACACTCCTCCCTCTCGTTGTTTACAAAGTACAAACACTTTGCTTAAAAATGTGTTTATGCAATTTCATTTGAAATCTTTTTCTAATCGACTTAATTAAAACAAATCCATTCTTTAACATAAAACAACACCGTTATGCTAAAAAAAACGCAAAAACAGCGTTGACAAAAGTGTACATACAGAACCGGTTTCCTAGCTTGTACTCTGATATCCTATGTTGTGATAACGGTAAAATACCGATTTTAGTTGCAATTTGAATACTTAAGCATCTACAATGGCTCCTCGAAAAGAAATATCAGTTCATGTTAGAAATTTAGTTTTTCAGCACAGGAAAGAAAAAAATCATATGGCGAAATTTCAAAAATCTTAAACTTAAGTCGTGCAACAGTCCAGACCATTGTAAAAAACTTTAAAAGTAATGGTTCCACCGAAAATAAGCCGCGCAGTGGCCGCCCGAGCAGAGACGTCAGCTTGATTCTAAAAGAAGTGGACAAAAATCCAAAAGTTTCTGCTCCGAAATTGGCCGAGGATACAGCAAGCTCATCCAACAAGTGTGTTTATCCAAGAACAATTCAAAGAGCTCTGCACAAAAATGGCTTTCATAGTAGAACACCACGAAAAAAGCTTTATTTCTACAAAAAAAACCGTAAACTTCGCCTGGAGTTCGAAAAAAGCACACAGGATGTTTACCGATAAGTCGAAGTTTAATATATTCGGTAGCGATGGAAGAGCAAAAGTGTGGAGGAAAAAAAATACTGCAGAGTCCGAAGAATTTGGTATCAACAGTGAACCATGATGGCGGCAATGTAATGGTTTGTGGAGCTGTTGCTGCATCTGGAGTTGGAAGATTAGTATTTATTGAAGGTAATATGGATCGTTATAAATACAAATCTCTATTGGAAGTCAATCTGAAATCTTCGCTGAATGATTTGGAGTTTGGTCCAGGTTGGGTCTTTCAACAGGATAACGATCCAAAGCACACATCACACATTGTGAAGGATTGGCTGCTTTACCATATGCTCCAAGGCAATTAAATACACCACCGCAAAGCCCAGATTTGAATATAATTGAACATGTTGAGAAATTTTAGATTGAAAAATTAGAAAAAATTCGGTTTCAAGCGTTTCAGTACTCAAAGAACGACTGGGTATTCTAGTCAGTGAATAAAAAAAAAGCTATTGATATTTTTGCTATCCATTTTTTATCATTTATTTATTTATATATTAAGAGCACACGCATGGAATTATGCGTCCTTGAAGTCATTTGAAAAAAAAGATGAAAATTCTTAATTAATATGAATGTCATTATCGTATGGCGCAGAAAAAAAGAGAAACAATTTTTTTTCATAAAATTTTTGAGGCCGATTTTTCCCTAATTTTTAAGCTTTCTCGAATTGCTTACACATATTAAAAAATTGAAATTTCCAGTTTTTCGTGCGTCATCCGATAGAGGTATATTTAAAGAATATTCATGATAAACTTCAAACAAATCGGTTGATTATAACTTGAGACATCGTGCCGACCGTATCGAAAGAAGTAGTTTGGAGAAAAACCCGTTTGAAGTTCGCCGTCCGCTCAAACCAGTCTAGATGTCGCGTCACTAAAATAGTTGTAACTTCGAAAATAATTCGAATTTCGAAAAATCCTTTTAGGGAGATATTTTTGAATACTTAAACTATCGAATTAAAAAAAAAAAAAAATCATTTTTTCAAATTTCTAGACTAGAATATACCCTCTTAATAAATTTAGTCACCTCGATGCCACGACGGCTTCAAGCTGTAATTGATGCTAATGGTGGACCAACTAAATACTAAGAAGCAATATTACTTAGAGTTAAGTGAAGTTTTTCACACTGGAGTAAGATATTTGTGTACTGTATGTAGACTTTTGTCAACGTTGGTTTTAGGTTTTTTTGCCATAGCTCTGCTATTTTATGTTAATGTATAGATTTTTTTAAGTTTATAATGATTAGAAAAAGCTTTCAAATAAAACTGTGTAAACAGTGACATTTTTCAGTAAAGTTTTTGAACTTCCAATCCAGTGAAAATGAGGGGTGTATGTAGACTTTTGTCGGTCACTGTATAAGGTAAATGGGTGATACTTTCAGCGGAAAACATGATAAAAATCAACGAAAACGTTATCTACTGAATAGGTCACTTGAAAAAAGAGAGTTACCTAGTTTAAAATACCTCGTTTGGCCTGGAATGGCTCGAAGAGGTACTTCTCAAGGTTATACGAGTATAACAGCATGAGTTTTGCTGAGATGCCCATTTGAACATGACGTCATATAGACAGCTTCCTCGTGCGATCAAAAATAGTTTTAAAATCAACGAGATGATGGTCGGTATCGACCTTCTTCCTTCTTAAAACTCTGCTACCATTGGCTTTGGGGCTTTTGTTCTTTTATACCTCATTATTGTTGTGCTCACATCATCCTGGTCGAGTGGTGGAGTGGTAGTCGCACTTAAATACTTTTAAAGTAAAGATTATGCATATTTAAATTTTTTTTTCTGAATGGAAAAATAATTAAGTTATCCGTTCCAGGAATCCGTAAAACTAAAAGTACCCAACTTTAAACTTCGAATTCAGGTAAAAATGCAGAATTAGTTACGTTTCAATTTATGCATTATTATGGATTTGCATCTAGTTTGTTTTTAGAAAATTTATTTATATTTCATAAGCATCTTCGACAAATGCCGTTGGTCTTCTGTAGAATCACCATTGGCATTATGTCCCAATTGTTTGAAGAAAATTGTGAAAGACTACATTTTGCATATCGTTCCACGAAAAGTTTTATCTTTGGCGACGTTTTCATTACACTTTCTTATTCCACTATAACAACGAAGGAATCGCGAAAGCCAAAAAGTCAAAAGAGCAAAACAAATGCCAAAGACGGATAAGAAATCTTTATTGTATGCAGCAACAGTACGTTGTAGCTCAGGGAAACGAAGCAATTTTCCTCTTACACATCTTGATTTATGACCACCCTTACAGCGAATAACTTACTTTTAGTTTGCAATATATTTATACATAAATATACATACATACAAATAGACACTTATGTATGAATGGAGACGTGATAATTTGCAAGATTCGACTGCAGGGCAAATGGTAGGAGAAAAGTGAAGCTTTCCATAGGAGCAGAATGTGCCCGATGGACAGTATTTGCCAACTGGAGAATATTATGGCGCATGTCAGTGTGTCAGTGTACATATACTTTGATTATTATTTAACGTTTGTACTACGAATGCGTACTGATTTGTTGCTTCTTTTTCCACTTCACAAAACTATTTATTTAACAGTAGGGCATAAAGTGTTGAAAGTGTGACAGCCATAAAGTAAGCGAACGCCTCAACAACTCAATGAGAGAGTGAGCGTTTAGTATATTGGATTCCATTTAAGGAATTTGTAGCGAACATACGAATACCCTTCATGTAAATGAATGGGAAATTAATTGCTATGAGATGCACACTCGTATAAATACTTCAAAATGAACTGGGCGTTTACATGTCTAATTCAATCTTTTGTTATGCCCGTTTCGCTGTTTATTGAAACCATACAATTTTCTCTAAATTACTTATAAAGCCGGCTGATATGCATATACTCGTACAGTGACTAATTAAGTACGAGGTGTGCATTTTTCGGAATCTGTAAAGTAGAGTATCGCAAATCTGCAATTCGATTGCTCAGATACTGTTTCGAAAGGTATTTTATCACTCGACGAATAAAGCCAAGAACGCACTCTATTTGAAGTGCATATTTCGACTTCGTGACAGGAGATTTTAATGGTTTTTCTCAGTTTTTGTTGGGTTCATTTCTCATGTACGTTTTAGTTTAATGTTCATTTATATATATTTGTTTTTTCTTTTTTCTTTTCTTTTGCGCCCAAATAAATAGAAAAAGTTTTCTCGTTCCTGTCAAAGGATGAAGTTGAGAAGTTGAAGCAAGAAGAAGAAAGGAAGATGGCAACACTTCGTCGTGATAAGAAATCGAGGTTATTGGATGGCTCGTCTGCAAATGGCAACGATGAGAATGATGCTTATATCACCTCCGCTCCCGCCTCTGTCGCTGCGACCATCGCTAGTGAACATCGAAAATTACAAACAGATGATGGGAATTATGAGGGGGATTATGCTTATGAGGACGATAGACGCCTTATAGCTGACCACCGTAACGTACTACGCGAGCGTGATAATTGTGATGCGGATGACATGAGGTGAGTGATGCCATGCAATCCAAATGCGATTAATAGAGCTATCTTGACAAATATCATACCGAACAATCAGCGTACGCACATCCGCACATCCGCATATACACGCACATGTCTGTATTGTATCATAGTTGCAATGACGAAGAACAAGCGACGCGTGTGGGTGCGCTGCATGTGAGGAGATATCGGTCATTTGCATATACTTATATTGTTTGTTTCTGACATCTAATTCTTCAACTTAAAGTTTACTTTGCATCGTTTAATGTTTTTTAAAGCTTTTGGTGAAAGTGTTTAGCTTTAACGCTTAAGTATACACACACACACACACGAGAAAAGAAAACATCTACAAGTATACATATTATAGAGACACACATACAAACATGTAATGCAATATTGTTGCTACTTAAATGCATTCCACACAAAGTTCAAATCTCGCTGATCTTTGATAATACTCTTAATCTAGCTTTTTTGGAATCTAAGGTACTTTTTATTTGCTGAGAAACTCGAATTTAATTGTGCTTTGAATGGGTTTTGGCTGTTTACAATCAACGTTTCCGTTTCCGTTTTGGTTTTGTTTTTTGTTTCACTCTCTTCATCATTATCTAATAATTATAATAAAACTTATGGCTTCAAAAATGTCTTTTCCTTCATTTCTTTTGGCTGTTGCTATGTGTTTTATCTACCGACCAACAACCACTCATTCACCATATCTATATATTACAAATGCAAAGCAACTTGGAGGAGCTTTTTATAATCCTAGAACTATAAGGTGCCAATTTACGTATTAAATGTAAGATTAGATGGAAAAATGAACTGATTGAAATAATAGAAATTAAAAAATAATAGAAATATAGATATCATTTAGTTTAAGTATTGTCATAAAAGTATTAATATAAAGAAAACTATTTTTAAACAACCTGTATGTGAATAAGTTCTTATGCTATATTTTGTTAATGAATATCACTTAATGTGGAAAGCCTTTATTACACTAGAACCACTTGTAGGGTTTTATGAGCATTTATATACCGCAGAAACAAAACGAAGAAGAAACATAAAGAATTCGTGTGTATAAGGTGGCACACAATTAATCACCCGATTTATAATTCTAGCAATTGGCGACGTACGCCAATAATATTTGTCACTTGTGAACTAGGCAGCTGCAGTATACATACAAACAGAAAAACAATAGAGCGCGTAAAGGTTAAAATAGAAATTTCAATCAATCAAAAAATTTGTACATAATAATTATAGTAAAAAAGTTATTAGAAATTAATAGATATATACAACTTATAGTTAACGAATTTTTTGACATTTTAACGTAAACATTAATTAAACGAGGTAATCTTTGCTATTGTTTAACCATATTTGGTATCCATTGGCTCAGGTTTTCCAAAATATCACAATACACGGTTACCATAAATCGTACTTACCAACTTACTTAGCTGGCAACTACAACCAATGGTCGGTCTTGGCCGATACCAAAATGTTTCGCCAATTGTCTCTGCATTGCGCGCGTTGACGCCAGTTAGAAATATCAAGGGCGGTCAGGTCGTCGTCGACTTGGTTTTTCCAACGTAGATGAGGACGACCTTTTTTGCGCGTTCCACAGTGCATTTCGAAAAGAGCACTGTTTTTGGTGGATCGTTATTGTTCGCTCAACGTGACCTAGCCAGCGCAGCCGTTGAATTTTAATGCGATTTATTACGTCGATGTCGGCGTACAGCTCGTGGTTCCGTCGTATTCGATATGCATCATTCACGCAAATCGCACCATAGATCTTGCAAAGAATTTTTCTCTCGAAAGATCCTAATAACCGTCCATCGGTGTTTGCCAATGTCCCGGACTCAGCGCCATATACTAAGACCGGGAGCATGAGTGATTGGTAGAGCTTTTTTCGTGTATCGTGCCTGTTGGCAAATGTTATTCTTTGCTGGTCCTCTTGACTAACGTTGTTGTTGGTGTTAATGCTGGATCCTAGGTAGACAAAGTCCTTGACTAAGCCGAACTCGTAACTGTCAATCGGAACCTGCTGTCCAATACGCCAAAACTTTTTGGCTCTTGACACAAGGTACTTTGTCTTGTCCTCGTTTACTGCAAAACTGGAGAAAGTTGCATCTCACTGCGCTGGTGTTGTTTGTTAGTGTCACCCTGCAAAGCCGGACTACCTTTGCGGGAAGTCCAAATTCAGACATGGCGACATACAACCGTACTTTTTTGTTTTTTTGCTAGAGGACCTCCAATTGTAAATAAGCCTTCTCTGCTTTCTAAACCGTCCAAAAACTGGTGTTGCATTCACACGTTCCTCATGCTACAAAAGCTTTTAGGTGCACATCTTACCTCTACGGATGCAAATCATATTTAGGCTTTTCTGAACGAGATGTCGTTGCCGAATTTTAGCCACTTTATAACTTCGTGCGGTGTCTTATTGTTCGCACCTTAAGAAGAAAGATATACAAAATAATAATCTTATATACAAAACCAAAACAATCAATGGCAATGGGAGTGAGAAGCTAAACGTCAAAAATGCTGAAAGTATTATACTTATCAGCGGTTCTACCTTACTATATTGTATTCTTTATCATGCGTGTATGTAGCCACAAAATTTTGAAGAGATTATCAACTGGCCATTAAATACCTATGTCGATCTGAGAGTTTAATAAGGACATGAGAGAACGAGAGTGTTTTACCGCTACTAAAGAACGGCCTGTAAAATCCGAGCTAGGTTGAGTAAATGACCCTTAATAGCTTAAAATGTGTGCACTACATTGCCACTATTTTATTCTTTAATTCTATTATTCTAAATTAAAATCGTTAGTCAAATATTTTCGCTTTCTCGTCATGCTTGAGTCGTGAATTATCGAACAAAACACATCAATTAAACATGGCCAGCAGTGGAATTAGCAGGAAAAAATCTCGCATTGTCGTGTTCAAGAGCTTTTTCAAGCATTTAAGCACAAAGAAAAGAAACTTTGCCATTTACTGTCGGTTGCCCCCAGCTCAATCTTAGCCATTTTGTTTTCTCCCACAGCTGCCGGCGTTTTCGAGGCTTTCATTTCTCTTGTTTATATGCAAGTCTAGCTGGAAAAACATAAAAATAATACTCACACTGTCGTAAACAAATCATTTTCTTGCATGTTTTCGGTTCGTGCCCATTGTTGTTGTCTAGGTTGTATCCGCTGTTGTTTTTATTCTTGTCACTTCTGGCTGTTCTTGTTGTTTGCAAAGGTAACTCTGCGCAATAAGAGGCAACGCAATTTGATATTTTGCCTGTGGCTAAATGCACTCTGAATGCATACCACTTCATACTAATACAGCTCTCACTTCATCCAAATAGAAGCAAAAACAATAATCCCTATCCTCTTACCTTGTGCGTATTTATTCTGTCTCTCACAGTAAATTGTACTTTTGTACTTGTACTACTTGGAGCCTACCTTTTCAGTTGCATATATTTATAATATTTTTTATATTTCAAGAGCGCCTCGAAACGCTTCAAATTTAGTGTGGTTCTGAAAGCTGAAAGTGATCTATGACCAAAGACTTAACTAAAAGTGTAACCAAAGAGTTGGTTCCGATATATTTTTCATCTACCCTGTTCCGTGCACAACAGCTCTTTACAAAGCTTTGGAAACTTATATAAATAAGCGAAATATTTTGGAGGAATGTACAATTTTTATAAAATCTGACTTACCAAAGTAACAACAGACGGTATGTCTTTTTAGTATACAGGGCGATTCAATAAGACCGAAGAATAATAAAAAAATATGTAAATGAAACACCATAAAACTTGTCGAATTTTTCCTTATAAAACACATTTTGGAAGTCATGTACAATGCGTATGATTTCGTTCTTCAGCTCTGGAATCATCTGGGGCTTATTGGCATAGACCATACTTTTCACGTATACCCCAGAGAGAAATCCAATGATGTCGAATCGTTTTTTGACAGGTAATGCGTCATGGGAAATTTCGTTGTTAATAGAGCTATTGTTTCATACGCTATGTGGCGAGTAGCGCCTTAGTGTATAAACTATGTATTGTACAAGCTCATGTCGTCTAAATCGGTCCATAACAAGTTTGTTATCAAGACACGATAACGTTCACCGTTCAACGTAACTGCGATACCGGTATCATTTTCGAAGAATTACGGTCCGAAAAACCAGCCAGCCAGCCCAAAAACCACATCCAACAATGGCTTGTTGTTGGTACATAGGTTTTTCTTGACATCTACATTTTCAGTACGCCAAATGCGGCAGTTTTGCTGATTAGCGTATCCGTTTTGGTTGCGTATCGCGCTGTTCATATAAGTATCGCTCCATAGTTGAGTTTGTACTCGACAAGCGTTTTCATTTGATTTGCAGTTATTGTGGTATGGATAAGCTGAGTGAAACAATTTTTAATTTATTTAATAAAAAACGTTACGTTGCAACAAAATATGTTTTATAATTTAATTTATATATAATATATACTAGCAAACCCGGCCCGCTTCGCTGGGCACTCTAAAATAGAATAGATATGGCTTAGAACAGAAAAGATATGGCCAAACTATACGGAAACCATCTTCAATACCTACTTAACAATGTGTGTAAGTTTGGTTTAATTCGGTGCAAAGACACGACGGGTCCACGTTTTGGCATATATTTCGAGACCCTAGTTATCAATAGGTATGAAAATTACCTCGTATTAAAGCACTTATCAACAGCTTTCATTTGATACCCATATTGTACAAACACATCCTAGGGTTACCCGGGTCCACGTTTTGGCCTATTTCTCGAGACCCCAGTCACGGAGCGGCATGAAAAATACTCTGTACTAAAGCATTCACCAACAGCTTCAATTTGATGTCCATATTGTACATACACATCCGAAGGTTACCCGGGTCCACGTTTTGACCTATATCTCGAACCCTATCCACCAATAGGTATCCAAACTATACGGAAACTATCTTCAATACCTTCTTAACAATGTGTGTAAGTTTGGTTTAATTCGGTGCAAAGACACGGCCGGTTAGCGAACACACACAAAAAGTTGACTTTATTTTATATATAAGATATATATATTTTTTTTTTAATGAGGATGTAATCACCACTCACTATATGAGACTGGGGGCTATTGCCCGAATACTTCGAATACGTAAGACCATATTGAATGAATTGAATATGGAAGTAAATGATAAATTAATTATTATATTTGATTTTTCAATACTGTGTTTAAATATTAGTCAGATCTCATAAGTTTTCTACCGTATTGCAAATTGTCAATAGATACAAATACCCTTTGTATTTCCAAAGACGCGCCTAGATATTGTTTTAAATAAAACAAGAAACATTTTAGCTTATTTCAGCTTTCACTATTTTTATTCAAAATACGGCTCTTTATTATATGTAAAAAAAATGACATAATTTAAATCTCCACCATAAGCACTTCTACAGGTAAAATTCACCAAACAGTCGATTCATGAATGCCTAATTGCTGAGAATGTCGAGATATTGCTGTTGTTGGGCATAGGTTGTTTAGTAACACTTGGCGCTACAGCTGCAATATTCTCAACAAAACATTTGGTCTGCTAGTCCTCTTTCTATCCTCGCAAAACTAGTTTCTTAAAATTATTTCGCCAACCTTTGAATTGTCGACTCATTCGTATTATTTCCACCAAAAACATTATGAATTTTGTTTTTTCTTCACGACATGTTTTTCTTAAGATCGACTATTTCTATAATAATGTGTGACAAATGTCAAAGATGGCATAAAAAAAGGTATCGTCAGGAATTATTTACTACTGAAATCAAGGTATTGCTTTTGAAAGACCCTTTATTTTGACTTACCAGAAGAGATTTGTATTAAAATCAGCTAACAATTCATGAATCGAATTCAGAAGAAACCGACTGACTGTGAAAATACTGTGCACTGCATATATATTCAACCTCTTCCGATCCTAAAAGCGTTATTTAAAAAGGATAGGTAAAATATAAGGTGGCGCATAATTAGTTATCCAATTTTGTTTTTGAATAACTAAACGTAATAATAAAAAATAATATAATAATAATACTAAAAAACAAAAACATGATTTAATGCGGTGCAAATCTTTAGTTTCACCTTTACGCGCTCCATTGCATGCCTGTTTGTATGTAAACTGCAGCTGCCTAGTTCACAAGTGCCAAATATTATATGATTAACGGACGGCGTTTGTTACTTTGCATGTACTTTAATAGCAAATTGTTTGGAAGTATTTTTGCAGATACATCCATGCTCGAAGCTACCATCAGACGCCTGTTCATTTAAAGTTTGCTTATTACTTAGATCTGAAGAGGTTAAAACAGCTATATGAAACTCTATGACCATATCAATATAATCCGAATGTGAGGTGAAATATTCAATTTGAAATGCGTGGGCTTATCAGTTCAGACAATGCTTGTTTTTCAGTTTGGTAATACTGCCATTGGCATTTGTGTAAATATTAGCCTTTTTCAAAGTAGCGCACGTGCTACGAAATGAATTTATTGATATTAATAATGTCTAATTTTGTAGATCAATTATTGCATTAATCTTGTTTGCGGAGTGAAATTTCTGCGGCAGAAGTTTTGCGAGTGGTACAAGCAATCGAAAGACGGCGATGAAATAGATTTGGAAGAATAAATTAAGATTTTAGAGCTATGCATAATTTCACCTTACTTTTTGGTCACGGTCAAGTTAAATGAATCAAGCGAATATTTCCATAAAATTTATGTTGAAAAATAATCCCAATTTAAACCTTCGTATCAAAATTTACTTTCCCTTATATCCCTAGCTCCCAAAGCCACAATTAAATTCGGGTTGAAGTGAAATTACGAAGATTGATTTCTTTTGCATTTTGCCTTGTTTCTTTATATCTCCACTCTGTTTTCTCTAACAATGTTTTATCCTCCTGTACACACTGATTTGCACACCTTATTCCCTCTGCATTTTAACTCTCACCACTTTATTTCCTTCCCGTTTTCCAGGAATCCACTCGAAGAAATTGAAGCAGTATTTAGAAGCTAATCCTATATTATAACTACACATGCTTTATATCTACTACACATACAACTAAAATGATTTATCGCGAATATACATATATAAGCCACTAATTTATTTAAGTGAAAGAAGATGAATGTATCAACTTTTTTTAAGAGCGAAAAAAAAAAAAAAAAACAAAATCATTTTCTAAAATTTATTATTAATGCGAAATTTTATCTTTTTAGACGTTTATCTATTTTTATATACTCATGTGAAGATATTGTAATAACGAACTAAACTCGTAGAGTCAATTTAAAATTATTCTAAATTGCACCTAATAATCACACAAACATACACTTTTATTTATGCATACGAAAGTGGAATGGTTAAGGAATGTTAAATCTCACTGTTATTGAGCTATTGTATGATTAAACAATTACTATTGTATTATAACTTTTTATCCTATTGACACACACACATGCGTATGTTATTTATATGTAATGTAAATTTAGATTTAAATACACATTGCACACACTTCCACAATCAACTCACAGATGTGTTGCATTACAAAAGCTTTGAATTCTCATAAAATGCCAGACATTCGGAAAATGCCAATGAAATTTACATGCACACAGTTGGTCACATTTGTACACATGCCATACTATCCAAGACTGAGTTCCTCATTGATGATTGATCGCTAATTTGATTGATTGATGTTCCGGTTTGAATAACGTTTTTGTGTTGGCGCTCCGTTTTGAGAGAAAAAAAAAAAAATTAAAATAAAAATATTTGTTGTGAAATTTAAATGCACATACATACAAAAGTTTGAATTATAAAAATGGAAATATTTTACACACAACAGTCCATATGTCATTCTTGTTTAGCATTAAGTTAATTTATTTTATTAACACCTAAATTTATGCTTCTTCTTACCCATATGTCTATAAATAATAACTATTTTGTTGAAAGAAGGAATAAATAAATGATAAAAAACTATTTCATGACCTCCTACTTATTATTTCATAACTGCCTTTTATGATTGGTAAAGGACTTTATCTGTCTAATAAAACTAACTTTTTGGTGGAGTAGCGATTTTTTATTAACATAATAAATATATATTTATAAACAAATAATAAATAAAAAAATAATCGGACCTAAAACAAAATATATATATATATATATATATTAGAGTGTCATTTTTTTCGTTCCCCGTCCATTTTCGGCCGAATAATAGAATCGACATCGAAAAAAATGCACTGTAGTGGAAAATAGTCGTACCAGAGTGTTTTAAAAGCTGAAAAAGTGATCTGAAAGCTATCCAATTAATTATCATTCTGTGACTTTTAAACTAACCACATCACGGGATTATTGTAAATAGATATTTTTATTCAGAATCAAGAGAGCAATATTTTTTTCGTACATCTTTGACGTTTAATTGTTTTTGAAGCATTAAAACGCTGGCCTATGTTTTAAAGGTCGATAGAACTCTTCTCAACACATCTTTCGATATAATAAGTAGTAAAATTTGCAAAAAAAGAAATATAGTATGTGTATTACGCATACAAATATAATATATATCGTCGCCGCAGAGATACAAGCTGTTAATTCCACTTTTCGGTCAAAATAATTAACTACAGAGCTACTTTTTTCATAAATAAGTTAAAGCTTAAGCAACGAATTATGCATGATATGGTCAATATTTCTAGTAGTATGCGATGGATTACGAAATCGTATTTTTAAATTTGGAAAGTAGTTCGTAATTTATGTAAAAATTTACTGAAAAAGCTTACAAAAGGTTTACAGTTTTTGCCGCTTCGGCGAGAATATAACATAGTTTATAAAGTTTCATAGATTATAGGGGATCGTAAGGTTAAGAAAGGCTGTGTTCGTAAATGCAACATGACGCGCAAACTACAATTGCATAACAAACAGAACGTTCAGAAATGCCAATATGCAGCACTGCAATAATCAAGCGTTCAAAAAGACAACAATTCTATCAGTTGTCACTCATAATTTCTATCAAAAAATTGTTTGCTGCATTTAACTACGATGTCTGATGGAACGTAAGCAAAACTGTTTTATTTTAATTTTTGTATTGAAATTTAGTTAAATTATGTTAATAATAATTGTATAAATTATTATTTTTAAATTTTTAGTGAAAATCTCAGTAATGCGGAGACACGGTTATTGCTGAGAGTACGGTTGAATATGGAGGACGAGTTTAAATCGGGTAGAAGGAAAAAAAATGTATTGTGGAAGAAAGTTGTGACCGAAGTTAAAAATGTAAATCCCAATATAAGACTGGACAGCACCACAGCGCAGAGAAAATGCTTAAATCTCTTGGTAACGTACAAGCGCATTAAGAAAAGAAATAATTCTTCCGGTAGAGAAGCTACATCCTGGAGGTATTTTGAGGACTTCGACGAAGTTTATGGTACAAGGCACTCAATGACTCCTCCAACAGCAAATTATTAAAGTGAAACTATAAATTATTAATTTTCATAAAACTTATAAAACCTTACTTTAAAAGTGGCCCAATTCATTCGGAAATGGGAATAGAAAATGTCCTCGGGAAACGACTTTATTGTTTTAATAAACGATTTGTTTTTAGATATTTTTCTTTTTAAAGACAAACATTTGTACCTAAACATTTTTCTCTTTGACTTCAATAGCCTTCTTTTTCTTAAATTTAAAGAAAATCTATCTTTTCTTTGCTCACAAATTTCGTCTAGTGTTAGATTCAGTAAAATTTCCATTTCAGTATTATACGCGTTCAAAAATGCAAACAAACGTATTTGCAAATTGTGAAAAATTGTATAAGAAGTATCAAATGTCAAACTTACAGTGTTGCCACTGATGCTTATGCTGCAAGTCATGTCGCATTTACGAACACAGCCAAAACTTAATTTTTTATATTTTTCATGAAAATGAACTTTCGTCCAATGTTTGTAAGTATAAGAAGAAGAGAAGAGGATTAAGAAAAAAGAAGAAGGTGAAGAGAAAAAGAAGATTAGAAAATATAAAAAAGGAGAAGAATAAAAATAAGACCAAGAGAAGAGAAGAATATGAGAAGAAGAAGAAGAAAAAGAAAAGGTGAAGAAAAGCACAGGAAAAAGAGAGGATGAACTTAAGAAGAATAGGAAGAGAAGAAGAAGAGGAAAGAAACAAGAAGAGGAAGAAGGATATGAAGAGAAGAAGTAGAAGAAGAGCGAAAGAAAGAGAGGAAGAATATAAGAAGAAGAAGACGGAAGTAAAAAAAGAGGAAGGGAAAACGAAGAAGAAGAGAGCAAGAAGAGGAGGAGAAGCAGAGTACAAAAGCAAGAGAAGAAGAAGAAAAGGAGAGGGAGAGGAGGAGAAAGATCGGAACCGAACCACTATAACATATAAATCAATTTTTTATTGTAGTAGCAGTAAATTTAGTTTTATTAGAAAATAGTTTTTTGGCAGTTGCCAATATGTAAGCATTTGCAATATCGTTACCCCGTCACATTTTTTTGCTTTATTTTTGTTTGTTGAGAACGTATATCCTTTGTAAATATTATAGCCTAAAGTAGATTCGAGCATTTCTCCGAAAACCTTAAAGGGTATACCTTTTATTGCTTCAAACACAATTACAACTCAAAAATATGTATGAAATAAAACATTCCTCACTGGATTCTACATAAAAGTATATATTTACATAAAGCGCCTACTGATACATTTACAGTTACATAAAGATAAGTAGCTGGGTCGTTTTCGTATCGTTTTTTGAGCTTTTAAATAAATCCGGTATGACTATCCGATGCCCAGCATTATATTTAAATTTTAGAATACTTGCCGCAGTAATCGCCTCTGCGAGGTCTAACAAAGCTCAGCCGTTGTTTCTTCCTCGTGCTAACTTGTGCGAAGCGGAAACACCAATTTAAACCAAATCTTTCTTCGCTTGACCTTTGCAATGCAAGATCCTCATCCCCTGCTACCACCAACAGGCGAATTTGTATCCATTATAATGACATGATCTAGCCAGAGGAGTCTGAGCGCTCAAGCATGGGATTTATTGGAACTGCTATCTTGTTGACCTAATGTGGATAATGTTGTAAATTGTTACCATGGGCGTTAAATGTAAAATAAAAAAAATTTCTGTTCCGCACATCCTAGTATAGGGAAATTCTTAATTGGTTATTTTAAATTACATAATAAAATAATCACATAAAATAATTTTTCGGTGCAAACTTTTCAATTTTATTTTATTTTTGTTGCAATTTATATGCTATATCCACACATATAACATATGCACAGGGCGCACATCAAATATCTGATGTCCAAAACGAAAAAGCGTTTACATATTCTTCTCCACGTTTTATTAAGTAAAATACAACAAAGTTTAATTTGCGATGACAGATTATCTTTCACACATTTTATACGACTACGCAATTTTCGTTTGAGTAAGCTTCCTTCTTAAGCCTTTTCCTTTGCACATTGGAATTGTAGCCTTATATCGAAATTATTTTCGCGCATTCCATTCTAAAAATAAACTTGAAAATTTTCTATGACATATGACATGACAGCAATTACAAGAATTTTTACTTCATCGTTCGCGTCTTGTACTACTGCCATTGCTACGGCTTTCTAAGTATATACGTACGTATGTATGTGCGCATTGCGCTTGCAGTTGCCTTCTGACTTCTATGTTATGCTGTTTAACCTTGTGACAAAGGCAAAAAGTTATTCGAAAGTTTATGCAGAATATTAAAAATTAATTTTACATAGACGCTGTGCTCGCGAATGTTCCAACGAAAAAGCAACGCAGCATAGATGCAAACAAAATTCCCTCACCTATACTTTCACATTTTACTGTCGTTTTTTCACTACTCTGAAATGTCGTATATCCCAATTTAGGATAGAAAAACCTCTAAGGTGCTACAATTTGAAGTCAAATGACTGAAGGGAATTTGACTTCTAGAGGCATGGGCTACGAAAGAGCGAAACTTGAACCCGCAAAAGATATTTATAAACGACACTTACTGGGAGCGCGAAGAAGCTCTAATTGACAATGTAGGCGCGACTATTGAACAAATAGACTTGTTTCGATAGAAACTAAAAGCTGAAAACAATATGTCATTACTAAGTAGGCAACCATATTTAAAATATAATAAAATAAAATAGCATAGAATATTGTTGGTAAACCATCACATCCAAGCACGGAATGCTACCTCAAACCACTCATAATAAACAATACATCCTCACATACAATACAATGTAGGCACATCTCACTCACTATGGTCAATCATTCATCAACCAAAAGCGATTGTGACTAATATTACGATAACATGAAAATCTCCAAAGTTAATAATGAAGAATGGTGTGGCTGCATTTAGTCATTTGTTAATATGAAAATAACTCAGTGTTCCCATCACTTATTTTTGCATTCATTCATGCACTGCATTCGCAAGCAAATCCATTACTACTCGTAAATTCTGCTATAATTCTTGCAAACATTTTTACACGAATTCAATAAAATTCCAAATTAAAAATATTGTTGAACGCACAATACGAAAAAGGGTAAAATCACCGTCACCGTCACCGTCACCACCTCCACAACAACCACAACCGTTACCAGTCCGGCATCCTGATGCGGAACCGCAAACGTTGAAACTTAAATTCGAAAAATCGAAGAAATCGAAAAATGCGAAGTTGAAGGCAAACGAAATTGCAAAAATTCAGGGTGCGAGCAAATCGCGCAAAGACGACATAGCTCCAGAGCGTAACGTCGAACGGATGGTATCTCCAGCATCACCTCTAACGTCGGCACAAATAAACCCACAGCTTCCGTCACAAGTAACGTCCGAATGGACGACTCAACAGCCGCACTTGGCAACATTCAAATCACCGGCACTTGTTAAGTCCTTGACCGAGCCACGTGCTATGACAACAACAGCAACAACAATTGCTACTGTAGCACAATCACCCAAACTTGAAGTAGAATTTGCACTGACACCGTCAACACCAACACCAACAATGACACCTGCGCCCGCACCACGCACCGTAACTCAACAACTAAGCAGCACTATAGCTCAGTTTATGGATGCTGAACGACGGCAGCACGTTGAGGTCACCAACGATTTCAATGACGCTGAAGATACAGAGAGTAGCATTGAGAGTGTTATTGCTGCTGCGCCCACAACAACTTCATTGCCGTCGTCGTTGCGCACACCCAACCAGAAGCCATCACTGTTGCCGAAGCCAAAAGTTAAAGTCATCATACCACCTGCATTGCTGCTGCAACAACAACAGCAACAGCAAGAAGAACAACACGAATCATCACCACCAACACTGACCAGTCGCATTCCCATCCGCACAGCAAATGCCGAAAGACGCGCATTGAAGGCAGCTGGTGCGGCGGCGGGAACAGCGGCTGATTGCGGTGTTGCAAGTGTTGAAAAACTTGGTATTGCTGTGGGAGAGCGCTCACTCGAAGCAACGCTACGCGAGCAGTCACCTACAAATGTGGCGAAGAGCAAAGCAATGATTAAGTAAGTCGAAGTCCAGTTTGCAGGAAAAACGAAAAAAGAAGTTAGATGAAATAATGTAAGAAAGGAAAAGAATCCTGTTAGCAGAAATTAAGAATGCGTAAAGGTCAGTTCCAGTTCAGAAGATAAGTTAGGTAGGTTAATAACTGAGTCTATGGAGGACGAAGAGGATATGTAAATATGCGTGAATGCACACTTAAGTTATCATAAATATTCGTTTTAGCAAACACAAAAAATTTAGAACGGAAGGAAATAAAAAACTTTTCTAAAATAAATATGTCAGTACCTTTTCATTAGGAGGGGATTTCTCTAGTTTCGATAGTTGTTGTAGTATTTTAGTTTTATGTTTTCTGAGCAAGTCCTCTTCTAAGCGGCTTAGGTAGTTTAATTTAAAATTGCTTACCTTTTGAGAAAATTTATAAATTTTGTAATTCGGAAAAGTTGTGTTGAAAATTTAAATTAAAACAAATTAATATTTAAGACAACTACTATATATTTGGCATAACAATGAAAGGCTCCGGATTGGGTTAGGAAATCTCATATTATAATGCCTTTAAGCGTGAAAAAATTACGTTTAGATGTCAATGAGCATATTTTTTTTAGTGCTAGAAGAAGAGCTGATAACACTGGTCAGCAATGAATTATGGTCCGGAGTTTTTTTATCAACGCTAATTTTGCTCATTTATGTTAAAAAAACGGATTCCTTTCAGTTGATTGTGATTAGAAAACGTTTCTAAATAAAATTGTATCAAAACAATTTTCAATAAACTTTCAAATCAATCATCGGAAAAGGAGGTTTATGTAGATATTTGTTCACCGCTTCTTCAACACTTCATTCGTATATATGTACATACTTCCCTTTATACCCAAAATTGTTGCTTCTTTCACAGTGAAAAATATATTAACCATTACAAATCCAAGTTTATTTCACTCGTATATTATATAATAATATGCATGCTTTAGATCCCGCTTATTCAGGACACTTACAAAGGAATATTGGTTTATTCGTGACAGATGCCACAAAAATAATTAACAAGTAGCTTTTTCTAGCAAAGTCCCTTCTTTGAAGCCATATAAACAACACACATGAGCAATTCCATGTCAAGTGATCCACCCCCTTATATTTGGGAACAGTTAAAAATGTATCAAAAATCAGAATTTGTGGGCAAAAGCTGCTGGAAGTATTTATACATATTTGCATAAAACTACAATCGAATTGATACATATTAATAATTTCAAACCTTTTTTATATTATATAATAGAGGTATCCATCAAAACAACACATTGAGATTTAAACATTGTTACTTTCTGGGTACAGTTAAATTTACTGAAACCGTCGCTTAACTCTCGCTTAAACTCTCACCAATAGTTTTGTTATCGAACGCGATATATTCTTGTACCCAGAAACCTTGCAGAGAACAGGAAAATGAGAGCGCAAAGTGGCTTTTTGAGCCGAAGTTCAGGTTAGCCAGTTAGAAAAATAGCTGTTCAAAAGCTTATGCTCATACAGAATCAAATAAAAAGTGAAAAAGTTGAGTTAACATAAGAAATGTATGTGCTATGCTTAGATCGCAGTATAATTCGCAATTTTCCATTTTTTTAACTTACAAAGTTTTCGCTTTTGCACTTTTTGTGATATTTGCCTGTCTCAGAGCGAGTATTGTCGAGTTCCTTGAAATTTCTTTACTGGGTAATTTCCACTAGAAAAGTACCAGTACGCAACTAATATTTATGTGTAAAATAAAATGTTGATCAGTGTTATTTTCATCTAAAAGGGAGCAAATGTAAATTATGCCATGAAAAAGTTAGACCGAATTCTAACACGCAGAAGAATGTGTAATATGTTTTATCTGATGTTCAAAAGATGAATAACAAGCATTATAAAGTTCGATTATTTCACTAGTTTACGAATTTTCACTTTCAAAAATGGTCCTCGACCAAAAAGCGTTTTTTAGACTAATTTGAGGTCGCTGAAACCAGAAATAACTTTATTTTTTTTTTTTCGAAGAATGGTTTCCGAGATATTTTTTGTCGTCGATTCAGATTTTCGTCGATTCAGACAAACTTAGGCTTAAAATGTAGGTGACGAAATTGTCTTTCAGAAAACCTATCTTATGTCGATATAAAAAAATTTTTTGTTCCAGAAAAAAGTTAATAAACTTTGATAATTTATTAAAAAACGTCGAAAATGCCTTTTTTTAACTTTCAACAGCTGTTTTGCGAAAACTACGACTTCCATTGACACGAATTACACCGGCACACAAAAAAAAAAAGTGGGGAGTACTTTTGACTAGACCCATATATCCCTATGTATTTTGACGCGCTGAATCCGAATTCGGTGTCCGTTTTGCCCGTACACCCCCAAAATTTTAAGTAAATAGCGAAAAACCGTGAAACCCCATGAAAAATCGCTGAAAATCGCATTTATAGACGTTTGTCAATTTCAAAAACTTTTCTTATTATGAGTGTATTATACCTGATTTCAGTGTATTTTGACGCACTGAATCCGAATCCGGGGTTTGTTTTTCCCGTACACCCCCAAAATTTTGATTAAATAGGCTAAAACCGTGAAAACCGTGAAAAACCGTGAGAAATCGCTGAAAATCGCCTTTTTATACGTTGGTAAATGTTAAAAAGTTTTCTTACGAGTGTATTATACCTGATTTCAGTGTGTTTTGACGCACTGAATCCGAATCCGGTGTTTGTTTTGCCCGTACACCCCCAAAGATTTGATTAAATAGCGAAAAACCGCGAAAACCCATGAAAAATTGCTGAAAATCGGTTCACGGTTTTTCGCTATTTACTTAAAATTTTGGGGGTGTACGGGCAAAACGGACACTGAATTCGGATTCAGCGCGTCAAAATACATAGGGATATATGGGTCTAGTCAAAAGTACTCCCCACTTTTTTTTTTTTGTGTGCCGGTGTTATCTATTGCCTTGTAGGTTATATGTGTGCCTTTCGAAATTTATGCAATTCAAAGAAATGGCGCGCACTGTTTTCGAGATTGCAGGTAATAACTGCACTATTGCCCAAAAAATAGGTTTTTTGGGAATATCTCGGAAACCGTTCTTTGATTGAAAAAATAAAATTCATTTTTGTTTCCGCGACCTCAAATTAGTTTAAAAAACGGTTTTTGGTCGAGGACCATTTTTGGTGTAAACTAGTGTTTCTTTGTTAATTTTGGGGTTTGAATATGAGTCTCAATAGAGTTCCTTATTTTATGTATATGGCATTATAATAGCATTTTGTTAAATTAAGGTAAAAGTACTATGTAACAGGGTGAATATAAATGGTTTTTAGGGTTTTATTTGTTTTGCAAGGGAAAAGGCGAAATACATAACACAAACCGAACGTGTTTTGCACTATTTTTTCTTATGACTTGTTTGTAAAATGAGCACATTGAAAACAATCCTACTTCATATCATAAGTTTCGCACTAGTACATACCTACATACTCGTATTTCACACCTCCAATGCAGGTAATTAAATATAAGTGTACAAATATATTTTCATATTTCTAAATAACGCACGCGTTTCGCAATTACCGAACCTTTTGGAAAATGTTAATTTTTTTAACTTTTCTGTTTCGTCAAGATCAAAAAAATCCCTTTTTATTATGATTTATGACCATGTATGGTAAAACTTGTATGTAAATATTGGTTTATGGTATTTGTATTTATTAGCAAAGAAATATATCTTATTTGTGTACATTTACATACAAAAAACCAAAAAAAAATCTTTTGTTTAATAATTTTTTTTTACATACATACACTTTTCTACACCCTGTATACAGTGAATTTTAGTTTTCTCTTCGTGTAGCAAGGTTTGGTTATTTTCCTCAGCTTACTTTTTTCCAAATCAAAATCAACTATTCATTATTTTATATTGAAATCATTAATTTCATCTGCATTTATTCCCTCTGCAGTGCTGAGAAACGAGCATCCTGGCGCGCTGCTCGCTTGCGCTCACTGGAACAAGGTGCACAGGAGGCTCAAAACGTCATCAAAAATATGAATAAAATTGCAGACGATCTACTGGTTGCGCCCGCCATTAGCGAGGTTTGTATGCGAAATTTCGAGCTAATCATCCTCATTATTACTTATTCGGCATTCAGTTTCATGATAACCATTTAATGATTAATAAAAGCTTTCTAAAAAAATCTCCCCGCAGTCCAAGGCATATCTAATACACCTTATAACTGTTTTGCTTGAACTAATGGTTTGTTACAATATGTCGTAACTTACATACATACGTACATACAACATGCATAACTATTTGACAAGTGGATTAAAATTATGGTGCTTGTTCTACCATTTTTGCTGTCTAATATATGTACATACATACATATAATTAAAAACAAACAAAAAATCGTTTTTAAACTAACTAAACATATACTCGTATACATACATGTTCAGATATGGACGGAGGAATAACGCAGTTCGTTAATCTATCTTGTTTTTGTAATTTTAAGTGGAATGTTGTTCGGTACTACTCTATTCCCTGAAACACAATCGCAACATGTAGTATAAAACTAGATTAATATTGAATTTAATATTATATAATTGTTGGAGGCCAATTGCTCCAGGTGACATCGTTTCAAAAGCAAAGTGCCATAGCGGTGTAAATGTTCAAGTAGGCTTATAAGAAAAAGAATCGACAAAACTGCTCAGCGTATGCTAAGTAATCGCAAAGCGTTTATTTATCGTCCGAGAGATTAACTCTTGAATTCCGAATGCCCCGAAAAATACCGATAAACAAAGTGGTTGGTTGGAGTTATTTTAATTTCCAAGACCTTGCACCCGATTGTGTCTCGGATTGTGTTTAATATTTATATACAATAAGAATCTGAAATCTAAAATGGTCTTGTGCACCCTGGACATTTTTTTACTATAACCTTATTCCGTCACTTGTTACTTGAAAGTTATGTATCGGGCACCTACGATTTCGTCGATATAGCCCCACGCCATGGTGAAGCTAGAGCTTTATTCACAAACGGTCTTCGTTTAAGAACGCATTCCACAAAGGTCATTCGAATTGATGCTGTGCAAAAATAAATGATGTACATACTTCACTTCACCTGTAAATTCTTAAGGACTTCACCAGAACTCTTAAATTTCCTTTTGGATACAACAAAATTTGGAAACAGTTCAAAAATATGCCCGTAATCTATTGGTTCATGGAAGCGTCGAAAAAATTCAAGCGAACAGATTCAAAAGCTATATAGACTATGTATTATGTACTTATGTATATGTGCAGTGCAACTTCGATATAACGAACCTTGATAAAACGAAAAACTCAATATAACAAAATTTTTGTTGATTCGCCAAATTTTGCATACAAAATGCGCCATGGATATAACGAAGAAATTTTGAGCACGAAAAGTTTTCGAATGTATTGACTGTTAAAGCCCCGTAGTGTAGTTGAGCAAAAATGTCAGTTTTGTTGTAATTGTTGTCAAAATGAGACGCAAGTTTATTTGCCTACGCCACAAAGCTGCTATCAAAAAGTTCCAAACATTTTTTTAAGGAAAACATTCGACACCGAAATATGTAGAAATATCAAAAATGTGCAAAAATATTTAATTATTATTTCTTTGAAAATGATCGCAAGTAAATTAAAAAACATAAATATTTGCAAACATAGATAAAGAAATATAAATATAAATAAAAAATAGCAAACCAGCAAAAAAAGGTAAGCAAAATAAAATACAAAAATATAAATTAGAAAAATAAAAAAATTATAAAAAGTGAAAAAAGAATAACGATTTTTTTATATCGATTTTGTTTTTTTAATTTTACATTTTTCGTCCTATTGAGGTTTTGCTGTTCTATTCTCTAAATATTAATAACAAAGTGGTTGTCCAACCAATTCTAACAAAAAAAAAAAAAAACTGAATAAATATTTGCAAAATACACGCGGGTTTTTGTATTTATGACACCTTTAAAATAATATAATATTTCACTTAAGAATACACAGTTTTTGTTGTGAAAATGTAAAATGAACTAAAAATTAATGTTATCTATTTTAAGTGTGCTATTTTTCTGTCCATACCTGTATATGTAGTTTTTGAAAGAAATTTGAAACTAATAACAGCTCTGCATAAAGTTTAAAATATCACTTCAACTATTTAGGTTAGCTGATGCAGACTTGACTGCTATTGAGCGATAGGTATATCCACTTAAAAATTCTTTTATATATCTGTGTATTCAGTTAATCTACGAGTATGAGCCCATTAGAATGTTTATGCATAATTTCTTATTTGGATAGTTACAATGGCAAACCTGCGCAGACAAGCTAAAATTTTCATACATGCGAGATCAAAACATATGCATACACACATCATTTAGTCGCCATAACCTATAAATGTATTAAGTTAGTCGTTCGGTGAATATCATTGCTAACAATTTTCCATTATTATTTATTATTTTTCTCATATTTATTTGTAGCAGGCTAAAAAGATTGTTTTTCCAAAAATCGCAATAAAATCAAGCGATGGTCCAGTTATAATACGCGAACGTGAAAAGATACTCGATGAAAAAATTGTGCGGCGAACCGAAGAGGTGCCATGTCCTGTCACAGGACGACCTCAATTGCGAACCGTTGAATACATAGAGAAAATCATCGAAACTGAGGTTAGCTTCGAAAAATAAAAAAAAACCCAAGCTACTGGGAATGTATAAAAGAACATCAATTTGGTGGAGATTTTAAGTGAAAGTATTTAGTTGAAAACACACATCATGTTTTCTTTAAATTCACACATAATTTTTGTTTTGGCTACAGACTCTTCTTCGTTAGTTGATATTTGTATCTTTTATTTTCGCGTATTTTCCGTTGGTTTTGCAATAGCGCAATGACTACTCACTGTTGCTAATACAGTTGCGTTATATTGTACAAAGATACATATGCCGGAAGGAATATTTGACGTGTATTTTATATAATGGATTACACACCTACATATTTTTGAACACAATTTATTTATTTCTTCTAGTTAATTTTCAACTTGTGCATTGATTTGCATTGTTTCACTGTATATTGTCAATTATTATTAGTGTATTACAAATCTAGATGTTGTCTGAACATATTTTGCACTTATTGTATTGTAGTAGAGGAATATTTACTATAGGGTGTTTCAAAATGGCCTTGTATTTTATAAATTTTGCATAAATTTTTTTGTGAGAGATATAAAAAACTTACTATTGAATGAATTTCAATACATGAAGAATTTCACGACTTCACAGTGACTTGAAGCTTAAATAGGAAAACTGTGCGAGTGCAAAACTCTTTTCTCTTTCAATCGGCATTAAAAAACTCAATAGACCGACAATACGGTTTTCCGAAATAATGTCTCAAAGAAACAAATGAGGCAATTCTTTTTCTGGAAATTGTATAGGGCTTATAATCTATGTATCGAAAAAAATTGTGGGATCAGATTTTCTAAACCTCAACCGCAACGTGGATACTACTATTCGAAGATATCAGCTATAATTTTTGGTTCCTATTGGACACAATTAAAGCGTGTCACACAAGGTGTAAAGTTAAATTCCTCTACAGAGACTCAAAAAATTAAAACCAAACGAAAATAAACAAAATTTAGCAATATATTAGACATATTTTCATAGTATTTTTCCGCCTTGGTATTGAAATTAATAGGCGGTCGCCCCTCGGCAGGCAATGGCAAACCTCCGAGTGTATTTCTGCCATGAAAAAGCTCCTCATAAAAATATCTGCCGTTCGGAGTCGGCTTGAAACAGTAGGTCCCTCCATTTGTGGAACAACATCAACACGCACACCACAAATAGGAGGAGGAGCTCGGCCAAACACCTAACAGAAGTGTACGCGCCAATTATTTATTTTTTATTTTTATTGAAATTAAGCAATTTACCAGGAATATTCGTTTTTAATTAATTTTCATTTCACATTCATTTATTCTTCACCATAATTAATTACAAATGGTTCCGATAAAGTTGGCTCTGTAGTGTTAGTATACGTTTTTCTACAGCATTTGATATTATTTCCCACAATAGTGGTTCTAAAATTTAACTAAAGTAAATGCATTACGTATTATTAAGTTTTAATTGTTTTATTTTTATTTAAATTCAATTTTTTGAGTCTTCAAATGGTAATCTGAAATTTGACCCCTGTGCGACGCGCCTTAATACGTTCCATGCCATGCTATTTCATTTCCATGCGAGCCATTTCTAGCTAGTAGGTTTCCACATTTCTATCTGTCGACACGCAGTAACCATCTTAATATTTTCTGCTTTTTTCCTGTTTTTGAGAGAATATACATATATCATTATAATAATTTTATTAAAATTATTAAATTAAAAAATGGAATAAAAACTTCATGTATAATACAATATTAAAATTGATGTCGCTTTTTAAATGTATTCCCTTAATGTAAACCTTTTTTCATATTTCCCTGAAAAAAATAAGTAACATATTGGCAAACTAATATGTCAGGCCTTTTTGAGATACCCTTTGTTGTAGATTTGTATTTAAAGTAGTAAAATTAGAATATGCACTAGCACTTAGTTTATTATTTTTAACGTTTTGCATCAAATTGAATTCTTTTGCACCCTTAGAGATTTTGACGGCATTTGAAATTTAAATGGCGATGCGTTTTGTAGCATCTCCATCGCCAAAAGTAAATTTGATGTCGTTAATCAGCATTCTGAAGTTAACGGTATGTGGTTCAAGGGAGGGTGTACGTCTATAAAAGCACTCCTAGTGTTGACTGTAGTTCTGCAAATACCTATATGCACGAGCTTCCAAAATATCCTCTCTACTGGTCTTTCTGGCACACTCTGAGTCAATTTTAAAGCATATTTTATATTACAGATGCTTGCAAATATATATTACAGATGCCTACATATATATATGTGTATAACATAAAATTAGTGGCAAAATTGGATACGCATACCCTCTATATTTAACTTATAAAGCGTTTTTCAGTAAGAGCGCTTCAACTTTTTTTTTGAATAAAACACAAACGGTTTGACTTTTTTAACTAATTTTTTTTTTTATTATCGAGTTTGAACATATGTATACATTGAAGTATGAAATTCGATTTCTTTTGCATGACCACCGCGTGCACGTTTTACGAAGTCCAATCGTTGAACCCAATTTTCTACCACTCTTTTGCATAAATCGGCCGAAATTCCAGCAATTTCGCGTTCAATATTGGCTCTGAGCTCACAAATCGTCGCCGGCTTGTTACTGTCAATCACACGAGCGCGACGGCCATTCGACCGGTCCATTTCTGGAAATAATGCGCTCATCGAACTTACTCTTCAACAAATCAATTGTAGCGTGTGCTGTGTGGCTTGTGGCCCCGTCCTGTTGAAACCACATGTCGTCTAAGTCCAAAAAGAATCGTTTATCATGTCGCGGTATCGATTTCCATTCACAGTAACGTGGCGATCGTTCTCGTCAACGAAAAAATATGGGCCAATTACGCCGCCGGCATGTAAACCGCACCAAACAGTGATTTTTTCGGGATGCAACGGTGCCTCATGAATCACGTGTGGATTGCTTTCTGCCCAGTAACGCATATTTTGCTTGTTGACAAAGCCATTGAGCCAAAAGTGAGCTTCATCACTGAAGATGATTTTTTGGCCGTAATGCTCTTAAAGTAGCAGCAACAGAACGATTATTTTCATAAAAAATTTGCACGATTTGCAATCGTTGCTCAAGTGTGTAGCGTTCCATGATAAAATGCATACTAATGAAGTTTACAAATGACAAGCGAAAAATAAAAAATATTGCGTCGTTCGCCCTCCCTATCGGAAAAAAGTTGAAGCGCACCTATTGAAAAACGCCTTATTAAAACTACCAAATCGTCCATTGAAAGCAAGGAAGTGCGAAAAATTCGAAATGTTTCCCATATCTAATCCCAATGTTTCCCATAATATCCCAAATCTGTATCTTTAAAAATTAAATAATGCTCTGTGATTGAGCATAGTGAGTTGCAGAAGGATATGTTTTATTGTGGCATAATTTGTGTACCATATGCCCTGAAAATTCACAATTCTTGAACATTTTTAAATTTGTCTGACAGAGCGTATGATGAACATTAAATTAAATTCAACTTTTTTTTTACCAAATTCTTTTCCTCCTTTCTAAAAAAAAATGCCATTGACAATATTAAATAAAAAATAAAAAAATCAAGTGTTTTTCTGTTTGACATGCCCTCTTGGGTTGGCATGAAAAAAAAAAATAACTAACCATAATTTCCATATCGTACTAATTAACAATCGTCAGAGCAGCCTAAGGGACATATAAAATACTAAGGCATATGATTTGTTGGTTGTTTTTAGCTTAAAGGTAATGGATATGTTAGGTGCATTATACTATGCCGTGCCACAAATTTAACTGTAGTACATAACTGTGTGGGTGTGGGTGAGACTGTTACTTATTTTCAAATAATTGCGTTTTCGGCTTCTCAAAATAAAGTTTGTTTAATAACTTCGCTGTTTTGGGTAAACCTCTGTGCTCCAAAGATTATATCAAATAAAAAATGCCTTCGAACAATCTAAGCTTGGACCAATTTTACAAAATTTGTATTCTCTATCGTCATTGATGATCTGTTGTTGTTGAATTGAGGACACATTAAAAAATTTTCTTTGGAATTGATATCCTCTTAATATACATACACTCGTGGAGTATAAATTAAACTACGATTCTTCGAAATCCATTCAATATTAAAATAAAAGGAAGGTCAAAGGGAAAATGAAGAATAATATTTCCAAAGAATATTTCTTCTTTCAATTGGTACTCATAAATCCATATTTCGCGTAAATATTTGGAGATATATTGAAATTTCTGTTCATTTGAAACAAAATCCTGATTATCTGGCAAAAAACTAAAAACGAATATATAGTAAATAATACTAAGGGCGTATCCCTGTAAGAATTATAGCAACACGGTCTTATGCAGACGTAAAATGAGTAAATTAAAAGAACAGGCGAACCGTATAAATCGTATACTGATACTTATACTGTTCCATGAAATGGGCAAAAAATTATTCGGATAGTTTTCATACAAAATGAATAAAATTAGGGATTATGCGTTAAAAAAACTTTTATTTTTTGAGACAGTATGTAAAGGGTCTTTCAAAAATCTCGCCTAGATATTGTTTTAAAGTAAAACATTTAAAAATTTATATTTCTTCAGGCTTCACTATCGTTATTTAAAACACTGCTCCTAACAATTGTATATAAGAAATGACATAATTTAAATGCCCACCATCTATAGACTGTCATACGAGACTTAAAATTTCCCAGGACTCGTTCACACTTTATCACATTGAGTTCACCAATCTTGATCCGAATGTTGTGTATCAGCTATGAAATTGCTGTTGGCTTATTCACGTAGACTTTACTTTTCAAAAAACAACAGTCCTTTTTCTATCCGCGACAGAACCAGTTTCTTACATTTTTTTCACTAACCTTTGAATTTTCGACTCCACCAAAAACGTCACTCATTGTGCGATATGTTGTTTTGTTTGAGCTTGAATAATTTTAATGCGTTGTTCTATCGTGCAAAATTGTGTAAGTACATCTGTCTACTGGACAAATGTCAAACATTACTTAAGGCCGGCGGGCCAATTAGATGTCCTAAATTCAGTAGTTTTCGCGAAGCGTTGTAGGATGAGAAATAAAAAACAATTAGCCAAATGAAGTTTTGGGGATAGTTTAATATATATTTGAACTAAAAAAAAAAAATTTGTACAATCTCCAACAATATATTGTAAGCCGAGCTATCAATAGATTCCCAGAGCGCCTGTATCCAACTTCTGTACAAGATACAACTTGCAATTTTCATCTGAAAACAAAAAAAAAAAAGATTATTAATTTTGATGTAATTATCTTCTATGTGAACTAAAAAAAACATCCAAAAACTTTTTTTAAGCGACTTTTTTACCCAGTTGAAGAGTTTTTTTTTCCTTGAAAAACCACTTTTTTTTTCTACCTTCCCCAAAAATTCGAATTTTACGTGTTTCTCCCAATTTTCTTAGTTCACATCGAAGATAATTAAATCAAAATTAATAATCTGTTTTTTTTTTTGTTTTCAGATGAAAATTGCAAGTTTTATCTTGTACAGAAGTTGGATACTTCAGTGGCAAGGCGCTCTGGGAATCTATTGATAACTCGGCTTACAATATATTGTTGGAGATTGTAGAAATTTTTTTTTTTAGTTCAAATATATATTGAACTATCTCCAAAACTTCATTTGGCTAATTGTTTTTTTTCTCATCCTACAACGCTTCGCGAAAACTACTGAATTTAGGACATCTAATTGGCCCGCCGGCCTTAAAAAAGGTACCGTCTACGAATTATCCAGCTGTCCAATTTGTGTGGAATGATTCCGGCATTGTTCCTAGCGGATTTGGATTCTACATAATGTTTCAAAAAAATCAAGTGCTTTGGAGCATAGCTCCCAAGTCAATTTGGGCCTCCCAAATTTTAAGTTAATAAGAAAATAGGAGTTTTTGCCATGAAAATAGGAAGTAGAAAACGCCAATCATGTTGAAAGTAAAAAGGATATAAAACCAAAATCACTGTAAATATGTAAACACATTTTGATAAGGAACGATACATTTTTGAGGTTTTGTAAAATTTAATTCTTTTTGATTTTTGTGCTAGTTTTAATTTAATTTATTTACATACAAATAAATTAATGTAGCGCCACCTTTGAGTTCTGTAAATAAGAAGTATGTATCAACAATAATTTCTTCGTCCCAAAAATGGCCAAATATACGTTTATATATATTAATCTTACCATTAATTTTCGTTAGTTAATATAAATCGTCTTTTAAAATTTGGGTGCTTGAAATTTACTTTAGAGCTATGCTGTAATTGAATTTTCTCTTATAATTTTATGTAGAATTCAAATCCGCCAGGAATGATGTCGAAAAAAATACACCGATCTTAATACAAGGTGGCGTCAAATTAATTATCATATTACTAAATAAAAAAAAACTATTTTGAGTGATGGAAATCTGACTTTTATGCGCTCCATTGCTTGTCTGTTTGTATACTGTAGCTGTCTAGTTCACAAGTGTCAAATATGATTGACGTGCAAAGCCATTTGCAAAAATAAGTAATCTTAATTAATTTTGCGCCACCTTGTTTTTATATCAACTAAGGTGCGTATTTGTTGTCTCCTTAAGTTATCACAAATACACTCCTTATCGCCCATCTGATGTAAAAGTGTTACAATCCAAAATCAAAAATTGATTAGAAAGTATGCAGAAATGGCCTCAAGCTCTTCTTTTATGATCTGTAAGAAATGCATGAATATATCCATTAACAATATTTAATGAGATAAAAATATGTCTTTACTTTTACTTAGGCATGGGGAAGCATATTAAATAGAAAACTATGAAACCGATTTTATCAACACTATGTTTTTTTGGATTATGTTTCACTTCATTCTTCCGTACTTGTTACTTTTCAAATGAGCAAGGCTGTGCTGGCCGACCTGACCGACATACAATTTCATTGTGAAATTAGAACTACATAGCAAATACCTTTGGACTAGAATATTTCACGTGTCTGCTACGCATTATACACAAATTCCCGATTCTCCCACGATTTGATTACAGCAATGGTTTCTATGTTTCTATTATTAAAATATCTCATTTATTCATAATAGCGACACTCGTGCTATGCTCTAATCTTGAGTTTCGTTACTTGTGCATAAAGAGTTGAAATAATCAAATGTGGCGCAACACCTTTCTTAGGCAGTGCAAATGCACATATGTATGTATGTATAGGTATATATACAGATATGTAGTTGGAAAATATTGTCTATCCGTTGTGCCATTTTAAACTTTTTACTCAGGTTAATCGAATTTCACAGCTGCATGAAAATTGAATAAACTCGGCAAAATCGGGGCAAAGCCAGTAAATGGTAAATGGTAATACAAAGCAAACAAAAATGTCAAAATAGAAAGTAAAAAATCTGAAACATCGGCAGAATGTCTCTGCAAGCACGCACATGCCACAAATTACAAAGGGCCACAGACTAACCAACATGAGACGCGAAAGTTCACTAACACACTTGCGAAAACGGAAATGTAATCACAGAAAATAAAAACGCGCCAAGTAGTAAGACTAACAAAGTACGGTACATATGCTATGAGACGGAGTAGAACCTTTATAGGGCCAAGGAAATGTGAATGGAGGAAGCTAGCAACTATGCCGTTGAACGTAGCAAGCGGAAATAACGGTACGAAAAAGTCGTATGATTTCGTTTCCGCTCAAAGATATCCAAATACGTAGCTCCCAGTTTGCAATATAAAGTAAGAGGGAAGAGTAAGAGAAAGAAATATAGAAAAACTTTAGCGCCGTATGTACTTACATCACATACACACATATACAAAATTATATGAGTACAGACACCTATACTAAGAAATGTTTTTACGAATTTTGCGCAAGTAGGTGTACGAGTATACAAAAAAATTGTAAGTGGTCATGAGTTAAAAAATATGTGATACTTTTTTCATCCATGGCCTACTAACGCAAGCCCAAGTTATTCTCGATTTGAATTAAAAATCCGCAATCGACCTAGTTTTTCTTTATGTCCACGATGTTCCATATTTTGGTCATATCAAAGCTTATACAGAGTTTTTACTTACATGCAACGGCTCGTATATCTTCCGCAGCGCCTAACGCCTCAGCTATTTATGGTGTTATACATATATAGGTAACTGCGTGTTAGTGGTTGCCCATCTTGTTTTCGGAAATTTTTCCCCAGATTTGGCAGACGAACGAGTTGTTTCAAAAAATGGAAATATAGACAAATAATTTCGTTTCATTTGAACTTAATTTTGCACTAAAAATAATAGTTAAACAATGTGAATGTTTAAAGTAAGCTATATTAATTGAATAAAAATCTGCTTTTCCGCTTCCATTCAATTCTGCAACATTTTACTGATTGATAAAATGCATGTCGTTAGGATTGTTGCATGAATTTTGTAGTAGAACGCGATGCCATCTCATAAAAAGTAAGAATGCCGCCATTATTACACCTTGAACGTACTCAAATTGAATGTTTGAAATGACGCGAAAATAGGGTTGATTTTGTAATCTTTTTTTGCATAAGATGTTCAGAATTTTTTCCCATATAAAGCACATTTTTAGAAGTCTTTTAGACGGTAGAAAATGCTCAACACCTCAGCGTAAAAATTGTTAAAAATCAACCACGATTTTTAGCTACTTGAAACTTACACTTACATATTAATATTGAATGGGCTACAAAACAGCATACCCAGAATTTTGCTTTTTTTTTCTGAAATTTGTTAATTTTTGTACAAAGTTTTAGAATGAACTTTAGTTTTATGAAAGCATAACCTTTTTTTTAATATTAAACTTTATTTTGTATTCTGTCTACACTTATAACTCATAGAAGGCAATAAATATTTGATTACAACCAAAAGTGACTTTGATGTGAAATATTCTTTCTAGTAAATAAATTCAATATTTTCCTTTTCAGCCTTAAAAAAAACACGCAATGGTGACAAGAGGGTAGAGGCCAATTCAATCGGGTGCGATTGAAGTCGATTTCGGTATTTTCTGCTTAAATTTTGTATTTCCTCTTTTATTGAAGGGATGTTTAAGTCCCGATGAATTTGGGCATTTGTCACGTACCGCCGAGCGTTGACTAGGGTGCGTATGGTCTTGGACTGAAAACGCTGCAGGATTTATAAATTTCATTTTGATGCTGCGCCCCACAGTTGGATTCCATAGGTCCAGACTGGTTTTAATATTCAAGGAGCAAATAGGCATTTTGTGGTAATCTCTCTTTTATTTTAAAGAGTAGACCTTGGTGCCACACTCGGTCGAAGGTTTGTGATTTGTACAGGAAAACTGCTAAACAGATTTATGTTTGGTCGAGCGCTGAAACCAAACTGATATTTCGGAATTATTTGTTTGTGTTCAATAAATACCATTTAACGGGTAAGAAAGGCCTTTTCTTCACTCTTTGCTTCACACGTGGCAGAGTGATTTATCGATCAACTAGTAGCAAATTTTTTAACGTAGTTCATTAAAAATACATTGTTCCTTGGTTGAGCAGTTTAATTGTCAGAGACCTGAACAAACTTTTTATTCCTACATGCACTCATACATATGTACAGGGAGAACGATATGAAGTGTTACCTATTCAAAACACCATAACTTTTTTGTGTCAAATTAGTTTGCTGACCTTTCAAAAGCTCCAAAAATTTAACTGAAATTGAATAGACGATTTATCGAATCACTTGCATATATATATGCGTATGTGTAAATCTACAATCAAAATGAAAATATTTTCGTTTTTCTTCAACTTATCACCACTGACAACAAATACACGCCTTATTTACAACTAACTTCTGTCAGCTGCTCGCTCGGTTGATTGATAAATTAATCTGTCTATGGGGCGCTTAATGCTCGGCGATGCCACTTTTCTCAATTTACCGTTACCTTACTAAAATCTTACAATTTTACTTACTCGCACTTCGTTGTAATAAACATAATACTTGCATCGGGTGTTTTTTTAAGGCTCGCGAGCTTAAAATGATAGTACAAAATAGAAATATTGTGGAATAATTTTTTTATTATAATCTTGTAGATAATTTCATGGCATTTAATTTCTTAATATGATATTTGGCATATGCCCACCGCGGCTACGAGTTACATCGTTCATTCGATCAGTCCAAGTCAGGTCGTATGGCGTCAATGGTGTCCTGAATATTGCAATAAATCGTGTGAAACGCGTTGTATGGCAAGTTTGCAATCAAGTACCATCGATGTTTAGTTCATTAATTCTTGAAAACCAAAATTTAGTCAAATGGGCCGACTTTCTGAGCAACCTTTATACGGCTCGATAGTGCTCGCCATTCCTCGTAAGCGCTCGTCAGCTCAGTACTCATTTCGAAAAAAATAAAAACTTGGTGAACAGATTTTTTTTTCAAAGTAAATTTTCATAATTTGGAAGTACTGAGATTTAAATGCTTCATGATGACTTGCCATACCATACTGAACAGAAATGTCAACACAGTTTGCCATGCTGAGCTGTAAAACCATAGTTATCGATATGGATAGTTCTCAGGCAGCTAAAAACAGACCCGATACATAAAGGGTTATTTTTTAAGAGCTATAGAACAGTTTTTCAAAAAAAACACATGTAAAATTCAAATTCAGTTTCGGCCAGTATCTCACATATAAATGCTTTAATGTTGTCTTCCAATGCGTTAATTGAAGCAGGCTTGTCGAAATAGACATGAGCTTTAACATAGCCCTACAAAAAATACTCTAAAGGCGTTATATCGCACGATCTGGGTGGCCAATTGACAAACCCGAACGTGAAATAAAATGTTCACCGAACTCGCCTCTCAACAAGTCCATTGTTACGCGTGCTGTGTGGCATGTGACATCGTCTTGCTGAAACCACATGTCATGCAAATCAAGCTCTCGCATTTTGGGCAAAAAAACAAAAAAAAAGTTGGATATCATTTCACGGTAGCGCTCACCATTCACAGTTATGTTACGATTCGCAGAATCTTTGAAGAAGTACGGTCCAATGATACCTCCAGCCCATAAACCGCACCAAACTGTGACCTTTTCTGGATACATTAGTAGCTCTTGCAATTCTTCTGGTTAATCTTCACTCCAAAATCGACAATTCTGTTTATTTACGTACCCATTGATCCAAAAATGAGCTTCGTCGCTTAACACAATTCTTCGATAAAAAAGTGGATCTTAAACTTTCTTAACAGAACACGCATTTTTATAATAAAATTCAATGATTTGCAAGCGTTGTTCGTTTGAAAGACGATTCATGGTTAAATTATAGACCAAACTGAAGATGTTTGACAGTGAAACAAAACACGAAACGTGCGTCAGCTGTTTATACCACTGTTAAAAAAGATTTTTTAATCACCCTTGACTTTCGTACATATTAATATGCTTGTATATGTAGTCCGCACGCTGAAACTTACGCAAAGTTTTGTGTGGGCGTAAGTTTATCGATTTAGTGTTGAATGCAGTCGCCCTTGATATCAGGGGTGCTCTTAGGTGTATGTATATAAATTCATACGCATGTATCCACATAAGCATTAATGTATGTACGTACAAATGCTACAGAACTAAAGAATTTCCACGTTGCTTTGCGACAGTTGCGTGCAAGTATACGGTGGGAAACATCTTAGGTTTGAGGCCATCGCAATCGCCATCGGCTGCAGGCCCCATTTAGTGCTCTATACAACACTGAAATTGTCAGCATCTTACATCGCTTCGAATAAATATGTCACATGCATATGTATGTGTATGCATTTGTGCAATAAATAGACCGGAGACAAGTAAGCGAAATTTATTTAATTTGGTTTTTCTGTGGACTAAAGCGTTCGTGCTCGTGGCAGTTGGTGATTTTAGATTTTTGGTGAACGCACCGGAGCGCTCGAATTGCACATCCCCGCAAACTTGTCTAAAAACGAATGAATGCACCGAGTTGTTGGATGCACCGTAAACCAAATTGGAAATACATAAATTTTTAGAGAAATTACACATAAATGCATATTTCAGATTAGCTTAAGTATTAGAAAGGCTTGTTGGTGCTAAAGAGGAGAAGTCCTTCTGTGGGTTTGATAACACGAGTACAATAAAATTACTAGCGCTCTCAGGGTGTAATACTAAGTTTCCACCGCAGCCGCTATCGTGTTCTCTGCCGCTATCGTGTTCTTAGCGCAAACACGAAACAAAACTCCTGTCAAATCCCATACAAAATTAAAACACAACTCCATACCTAAACCCACTTTTCAAAGCGTGTTTTGTGGGTTTGCGTCTAATTCAAAGCGTGTTTTGTTGGGTTTGCGTCTAATTTAATTATTAAGTGGTGGCAATGTTGCTCATTTTCCTCATTTATTATTGCATTCTTATCGAAATATGGCAACAATGATTGCAATTTGTCAATACGACATTTGATTGACGGCCGCCGTAGCCGAGTGGGTTGGTGCGTGATCACCATTCGGAATTCACAGAGAGGTCGTTGGTTCGAATCTCGGTGAAAGCAAAATTAATAAAAACATTTTTCTAATAGCGGTCGCCCCTCGGCAGGCAATGGCAAACCTCCGAGTGTATTTCTGCCATGAAAAAAATCTGCTCATAAACATATTATAAAACAAAATGAAATAAATGTATAAAAAAAAAAATTTTTTTGTGATTCGAACCAAGGATTTCGGATCGGAAGCCCACATTGCTAGCCGCTGGGCTATCGCGCTGTGCTGTCGCCGCAAAATAATGTATCATAAATCTGTTTACCATACCAAAGACCATACACTTTGCAAACACATTTCGGTGGAAACAGTTGACAGTTCTCCCAAACACAACTCCTGCAAACACGGTGTTTGCTTTTGGTGGAAACGGGGGCTAACAAAATGCGGTGATGCAAGTAGAGTGGTGTTTGCTGTAATTTTGACAAGCTCGGCAGGCATTTCTCAATGTTGCCAACTTCATTATTTTCCTCTATTTTCTTCTTTTGATGCCATAATGTAGATTTCTACCTGCGAAATATTATTTTGATGTGGTGGGGGAGAGAAAAGGGATCTATGCTGGAGAACTGTCTCGTGCTATCCCCAAAAGGCACACTAAGGAACCTTAAGCGCCCAGCCACCAAACTCGAACGAAAGTGTTCAACCGTCTCTTTCTCCACAAGATCCCCACAGCTGCTGCCATGGGAGTTGTACAGAAGTCCAATCTTCTCCGCATGCGTTCCGATCACTCAGTTACCGGTGATCACTCAGCACTTTGAGCGTCCTGCTTCTGTCGTATTGAGGCCAAAGTGTTTTTGAGATAGCGTACGATAAAATAGAACTACATCTGCCTCGCGCTTTGTTAGTCCTCTGAAGTATCACTGGGATGATACCATTAATACCTGGATGGGGAAAAACTTTCGATTGCCCAGTTGATTCTGTTGAAAGGCAGAATACACTTAAGGGAAATCTCAGGTAACCCCTCCTACCGATTTGTGGCATCATTACAAGCTGGAGAAAAGAAGTTTTTGGGAAAATGATCATCAGCCAGAATTTTTAAAAACTTCGGCGGATTCAGCCTACTCACCATTTTCGCTTTTGACAAAGTGTTTACATGAATGTTTGCAGCGGATCATGCTGAGTCTGGCAGAGTCTTTCACGGATTCGCCGCACTATTTCCAGGAGTTGCGCTTCGCATTTGTAATGACTTTCTCATATTCTCTCAAAATTACCCGGTAAGCTTGAAAGTTTCTGATTTGATAGCAGTCATTGAAAACTCTATTACGAAGAGCATTAAAAGGAAAATTAATTTTCCATGTTATTGTGATAGTTTACGCAGGTTTATTTAACGCGAATTGATACAAGATGGCGCGAAATTAAACATCCAATTTTATTTTTGAGTGACTTATATATATACTTGTTTATATATAATTGGGGCTTACACCCTTTTTGGGTGTTTGGCTGCGCTTCCTCCTCCTATTTGTGGCTTGCGTCTTGATGTGGTTTCAGAAATGGACGGACCTACAGTTTTAAGTCGACTTTTTTGAGGTGCTTTTTCATTGGCGAAATACACTCGGAGGCGTACCATTGCTTGTGGAAGGCGACCGCTATTCGAAAAAACTTTTTATTCATAGTAATTTGAGTAACATACTAACTGAAAAAAATGGTTTTGAGTGAGCGAAATCTTTATTTTGGCCTTTACGCGCTCCATTGCTTGGCTGTTTGCATACAACGACGCCAATAGCAAAAATTATAAATTTTCCGATAGGGTGATTAATTTGATGCCACCTTGTACATGGCTCCATTTAATACAATTAAATTAAGAGGGGAGCCTGGTTTACAGGGTCAAAAAAATTAATTTTTTTTTTCGTTTTAAGCGATTCCTAATATATTTCAGAATATTAACACAAAGTTACAGAGCCTAATTCTCAATATTTCCGTAGATACAAAGCCAAAGTTAGGCGAGCGTTAGATAGTTACGCTGTGACCGGACAGCTATAGTACAAACTTTATCTTCTTTTCTCGACTTTTCATTTTTATGATTTCTTTGAATTGGCGTACATGAATGAAAAAAAACTAATGAGCCTTTTGAAATGAATCATAGCTTGTTCCCTTCAGTATTAAATTCTCTTCTATTTGAACTAACAAGATAAGCAAGATAGATAAAAAAAAATTTTCAAGATTTTTATACCAAGTTGAAGTGAATTTTTTTTTTATAGAAAGGCATTTTTTTTCTTTAAAACCTCCAAAAAGTTGAAATTTTGGAATTTCTCTCAGTTTTCTTAGTTCATCTACAATAAAAAATCATGATAATTAGACATCCATTAGAATTTTTTGCTTTAGACAATAATTACGAGCTGTATCTTGTACGCCAGTTGGAAACTCCAGCGTTGCAGCGCTCTACTAATTTCTATGTTAAACATTTTTTTCAACTTATTTTAAACAGTACACAAATTGTTTATACTTTTTAAATGTTCATTAAAAGATAGAAAAAACTTTGCAGTGCAAAATTAATTTTTTCCTTAAAAAAAAAAAAATCGCAAAGAGATGCAAGTTTTAGACCTCATAAACCAGGCTTCCCCCTTAAGCGATTCTGCACCTACATTATTTTCAAAAAAAAAACAAAACAAAAAAAAGGTTTCGAAGGATTTGTTTTTTATTCCGACTTTAATGGAGATGCGACACTGTGTGCTGCCTTTATGTTGTTCTAGCATCATTCTTGTATAACTCCGAATACACGCACCTTACACCGTTATGCTGCAGGCTGCACATTGACCTTGAGGTGCATATGTGGATGAAGGGCACAATTACATGCATCTTTAGTATCAGAGCAGCCTCTTCCTGAACTGAAGCAAGCACACTGAAGCTTTAGTTTCTTACTAAACATTGAAGTACATATAAATACATATTTTTAAATGTACAGGTGTACAGAAGAAGGTTGGGAAGCGCCTTCATATGAAGTTTATGTAATCGTATATCTCATGCAGGTGCATTTCACATTAATACCCATCCGAGACTTTTATTATTTGAAATTGCACCCTCGCTCTGGAAATAACGGGGGTAGTTAGGTCAATTATCATTTATAAATGTTTACTTTCTTTGCGGACTGTGTCGTACGTGGATTTTATTCACTTTGAACACAAACATCGTAAGGCTGACAGAGAATGCGATAGCGAGCTGTGTTCAGTTGAGACCGAATTCAACGCTTTGAAGCGATGTTCGGGGAAGGAATGGAGTCGTCTTATCGTTTTCATTTATGATTTTATATATGATCCGTTTTCTTTCATAGTAGTAAGTGTATTCCATTTCATATGGATATGTTTAAACACTTTTGTTGTTGTTGTTTTTGTTATATGTGTGTTTATTTAATAACTGTTGGCGCCTAATAGTCGTAGACAAGTGTGTGGGATGTGTGTGTAAATGTTTTGTTTGTTTTTTTATTTGTTGTTAGAATTCTCGATCAAAGCTAAAATTTTAAATTTTTCTTCACTATGCAAAGATATTCTTGACAAACTGTGTATATGTAACTTCATTAACCACAAAAATTTGTAATGATGAGAATAATGAAAATTTTACCATATTTTTCTGGAAAAAGTTTATACAAAAAAAGTTCATAGTAAGTTGTTTTCATTTTTATTATTAAATAATGTTTTGCGAAAGTGAATTTTCACCATTTTCGAAGAAAACGGGCATATATAGCCAGCGATAAACCATAGCGCATGAACATTTTGACCGGTTTCGACTATTTTTCTACTTTTTATTTTGAGTGTTCGTTATTTCTGTATTATAAAGGTGTTGCTCATTGTTTAACAAAAGCTATACAAATCAAGATCTAAGCTTTTAAAAAAATGAACACAATTTCATTAATTTTTAATCCCAACTTCAACGAAAAAAAACGTACAAGTTTATAGCTTATTCAATTTTAGTGCAATTAAGTACAAGCATGAGGTTGTTAAAAATCCCGTTGATTAATACCTTTATCCCCTGACGTTGTTCCGCATTTTCTCCATGTAACAATTGCAGACTTTTTTACTTAACTTATAAATGTAACGGCTAGTTTTACGGAGCACGCATGTAAAATTTATGCATTTTACGATGCTATGGTCAAAAATACAGCCGGCTTATTTTTTTTAATCTTTTCATACACAGTCAGTCTTTGCGTTAGGCTATGTTAGGCTATGCACCAAATACTTATAAACATTTTTGTATGAAAGTAAAATTAATTTCGTCTACAAATTATACCGATATATAAACACTTGCATATTTTACAAAAGAGTGTTCTTGTATAGGTGTGCACTACATATTTGTATATTAATTAATAAAAACTATAATTTTGCAAGCCCATTGTAGCAGTGTGCTAGCAATTTAATGCGTATAATTTATGTATGTAAATATGCTGCAACTACTACATACTTAAATATTTCTGTATATATTTCTACAAAGTTTTAACTTTTCGCTAATCTACCTGTTTAAGCTAAGCTTCAATTGTGCTACTACCACTACCACCGCTACTATCGCTACTGTAATATTAATGCTTTTGCCACTACTACATTAACATTATTATAATACTGAACTAACTACCTTAGTATACTCCCCAAAATTTATCGGGTTGAAATGAGAAAATAAAATAAGATATAAAATTATTTAAAGAGAATTCGAATATTTCCATCTACTTACCACTCAATTCAGGTGGAAACTTGCCAGGAGAAGATAATCTCATTAGAATTGCAAGATCCGGAAAATGACGATGATGATAGTAACGACAGCAGAAGAGCCAAAAGCACCAGCCCATATGCATTCCCAACTTACGGCGTAAGTAGCAAAGACTTAACAACAGTGGTGGCAGCAGCAACACCAACAACCGTTGCAGTTGCCATGGCAGATGAGACATTAGAGGATGAGGAACCGCCGGAGCTATTGAGAGAAACCATGCTATTGGACACAGTTGACGAGCATGACTACGATGACACCACAGATGAAGATGATGAAGAAGAAGGTGAGGAGGAAGAGGAGGACGCTGCCTCTATAGTGACCGTTCATGCAAATAATGAACAACTGTTCCTACGCACCGATGATGAGTCTATCGTTTCTGATGATTTCGATGGTATTGGCAGGTGTGGCCCCTCGTCCATCGACAGCGTGTCGTCCATATCAAAGTTGCGTATACAACCTGTTCCAATAACAATACACCAGACATTGGCTAAGGAAGTTGTTGTAACAGCGCCAGCTGTCTCAACTCGAATTGTCCCATCAACGAATACCGAATCTCCAATACATGGTACAACCGCAGCACACACCATTGTGGAGGTAGTAAACCCGTTGATATCGGGAGATGGGCAGGTAAAATGCATTGCGGTGGGAAAGATAACCGAATACGAATATCCAATTTTCGACAATGAAACAAGGATGAGATTGCGGTCACAGCGAATTGATAGCGATGTTGCAGATGTTGACGCAAAGAAAGTAGAGCAAGACGTTGATGTTGAGCATGGCGAGGATGACAATGATGATGAGGCTGATCAATTGGCGGCTGCTGCGACGGGAGTATTTCGTAGTGATACGTTTGTCTTGCCTACAATACAACAACAACAACATCAAGAGCAACACCTACAGCTGCAACACCAGCCGCAAGAGGAACTTTCATTGAATGCAAAAATGAAGAACGTATTGGTGGAGCTATTGGAAAATGAGCGTGTTAAATTGAATTTACAGAAAAGCCTTGAAGAGGATGATGAGGAGCAGCAAGAACTAGCCTACGGCGATCCCGATGATGAAGATGATGATGCGGTTGACTATGCAGCAGCACGCGGTAGAGAATTCAGCGGCTTTAGCCGAAGCGGAGTGAGAGGTACGAGCGATGGTAATGGTAATGACCGAATGCTAGTGGAACTAATGAGGGACAGTAACAGGAATACAATTAAAAAGTTGGCCGGAGGCTTGGACGATGATGAAAGTGATGTAGAGGAGGACGATGATGAGGGAGAGGAAGAAGAAGACTCCTTAGATTCGAGTGATTCAGAGGACGATGCAGAAGATGATGAAGAGGCTGTGAACATAACACTTATCGATGGCTGTCAAGTGATTGAGAACCCGAACACCGAAACGCCACTAAAATTGCAAAAATCACAAACGTATACTTCCATGAAGGACGCGGAGCAGCTACAGGACAAGCCAACTACTGAAGTAGCTATCGCACAGGAAGATGTGGACAAGGACATCGAGCATACAGTGGAAAAACTTCAGGCAGAACAACGTAAACTTGAAGAAATCACAAAACAACTGCGCAAATCTGTGGAAAACTTATTGGCGGACGACGATGCAATTGCGGGAGCAGTTAGCCACACAAACAAAGGTGAAAATAGTGAAGTCGCTGAAAATCTGACACATGAAGTTGTACGCACTGTGGAAACGAAGACTGTCATAGACGAAAATGGTAGCAAGAAAACCATTGTTATTGAAACTATACACAAGCCCGAGAGCAAGCCAAAGCAGCCTGAACGATCTCATGAAGAGTCAGGCGAGGCGCTTTTTAACAAACTCCTGCACGCTGGCGGCGATCTTAAGCAGATATTGGATCAACAAACGGGCGAAAGTGTTATAACGACCACCACCACAGATACAGACGGCACTGTCACTACAACTACGACCACAATCTCAAATGTGATAAAAAGTGGCATCCCACGTGCCGTGGTGTTGAAATCAGAAACTGGTAAAACTGAAGAGACCACGGATGCGGAAAGTGTTGGACGTTCCAGAGAAACTGATGGCAGCAGTAGTAAACAGAACAAACAAAAACGTAAAGGAAAAATGGCAACAAGTAAATAAGAGATAAAATTACATTAATTGACAAGAACATTTCAGCGGCACTGCATTAGGCGTGAATAGTGCAAATTGAAATGTCTATACGTATAAGTATACACACAGATATTTATATATGTATTAAAAAGTAAGTTTAGGAGCCGAAATGATACATAACAGAACCAATATTTAATACATACTTCTGCAGCCAGTTGCATTTACCGACGGAAGTATGCGTGAGGCAGAAGTTGGGTGGTGATATGCACGTGGATGTAAGGGTACTGATCAGTAAATTGGTCGGGGCGTAAAATAATCAGGTAGTAAGGAGTAATAAAGATTTAACATTTTTTTAAGCAGACGTGAATATTAATAGGATTATGGAGCTAATAGAGCGCGCTCTTTGAAATTTTGCAATATTGTTTGCGGGAAGTTTTTATTAGTGTAATAATATTCCAAATTATTTTGAATAAAATAATAATAGCCTGACGTAGGCATTCGTGCCAGGTATTTTAGGTCAAGCTCTTCTTCAATTCTACTGATATGCGAAAGGCGGTAAAGGAAACAAACCAGCTTATAGATTTATGCCGCCTCCGAAAAGCAGATGGATTTTTATGATAATCTTCTTTCATAGCCGAGTTACACTTGGATGTAAACGGCCGACAACTGTTGGAAGAAACTTATTGATATTTTAATATCCGCAGTAGGCATATAACCCCTTACCTGGCACAATTATGCTTCGACAATTTTTTATACAAAACGTATCGATATTCCTTTTGAACTATATGCTTCAATGTATGTATGCCTTGAGTGTGCAGGCCCCGACCCTTTATTTTAATAACTTATGAGGTTTTAACTATACATATTTACTTTTGAACAATTCGAATACATACATACATATATAATTTGTTTTTAATTAACAAGCATTTGCATTTATCATTTGTAACTAATATAATAAAGTTCATTGAATATATTTTTGTGTTATTATGCATTTATATGACGATACCCAAACGACGTTATATGTTAAATCTCAATTTCCGTACCCCCACCCACTCACAAGAACGCTACGGTTTACAAATTGGTTTAATTTTCTGAAAGTAAAAGGTTTTATTTAAAAATATTAAATAAAATTTTTGTTTTGCTTTTTTGTTGTATCACCTAACGAACTATTTAATTTTATACATTTATTTGCGCCGTTTTTTTTATATTTATTTTTTACCCAACCGATTATTTGGTTTGTCTTTGACAATTTTAGGTGAAAAAGTAATGCTGCGCTAATAAAACCCACTGTACCGACATTTGAACTCCTGTAGATCTATCACATGCTTTTATCCTTTCCTCGTGCATCTTAATGAGACGTATGTGGATGCGCGAAATATCGCTAGCAAAAAAAAATGTTAACGAACATATAAGACAAAACCATTAACGAGAGGAAAAGTAAAAAGAAAAACAAAAGAAAAAAAACAAAAAAAATGAGTGCAAACTTTTTAGCATAGAAACAACTTCACAGAAAATGTTGAAGGCTCTTAATTAAATATGTATTTTCGATTCAAACACCTTCACATGTATTTGATTATACTCGTAAGTAAATTTATCCTTTTTAAACCATTCCGTTCGTAATTTGATTTCTCTGTATTGTATAATGTAATAATAAAGGAGTAACTAATTATATTTTCAGTAAGTTTAAGTTACCTACAAATGTATGCGTGTATTTGTTCGTATCCATGTACAAACATATATCTAGACACCTACATAAAATCGTATGGTTTTATCATTGTGTCTACATATCTATTGCTATATATGTGTTTGTAATACAAATTTAAACTCAATTGTTCTGCAATATAATAATGTAAGATATTATATATATATATATATGTCGACATATGTATATATACATATATATATGTATGTCGACAAATGTATATATATACTTGCATACATTCAGGTGTAAATTGAATGCACAACTAATAAGTAAGATTGATCAGTACATACGTCCCCGAAACAAATATACAATACATACAACATACATCTGTACATACATAGGCATTCATAAGAATATGTATGTATCTAAATTAAGTCCATTGAAGCGGCATTCTATAAATAAACGAGGCATATACATTTGTACAATAGCTAAATGCCCACATACATATATGTAATAAAAATATGTGTATGTTCGTAAATCCTTTCAGTTAAGGATACTAATCCTGTGTATGCAATATTAAATTTGTAAAGTGGAAATTTTATAAGATTCTTGAACGAAAATGGCAAATATTAAAAAAAGAAAAATAAACGAATATATTTTATAGTAGTTAACTGAATTTAATTATAATAAAATTTTAATCACTTTTATTAGAAGAACTTCGGTATTTTTATTTGTTTTGCGGAAAATGGTAAGTAATTTTACTGATAATACCAACAACCATTTACCATTTCTAATGCCCTCAGATGAGGCACTTATAGGACCAAAGTTAAGAAATGAAGTTGCATCGTAGCATCAATTTTCATTTTCCTTTAAGGTAGTAGTCTGGTAACTTACACGCTTTTTGAGGCCATGTTTGGGACATTTTTTGGAAGGGAAAATAAAATTCAATCGGTTTGATTTTCTGATATGTTATTAAAGGTATCAGAAGGTGTACAAAAAAAATTTTTGTTTTTTTATGTTTTGATACTATTTTTGTACACTGCAGCAAGCGGCAAAAAAAGGAGGTACAGTGGTTGGCCGTCACTTGTGGTCATCTGAAACAGAAAAAACAAATTGCTTATTAATCAGTGTGCTTGTCGTTCTGGCGGGAGTAAGATCAAATGATTTTGACAAAAAATAAGAAAATGGCGGACTTCGTAAGAAAATTGCCTCTTTTTAAAGTGGAAATCGGACTAAAAAATGGAAAGTTAGGGACGAAATAAATCAAATCTACTACCCGCCAGAACTATTGATGTGTAGAAAAACATATCTAAATTTCAGCTCAATCCGTTAGATAGAAAATTTGTTTTCACGACGGCCATCCGGAAAAACGTTGTTTTGAGAAAAACGCGTTTAAAGTTTTAGCAATTGAGCCGCGCAAGTACGAGCCGCTCTCATGTATGTGCTATAATTTCGACAATATTTCGAATTTCGGTCTAAAATTTGTACAGTATATTACCAATACATCGCACTTTCAAAATATGTAAAAAACCGAAATTCGAAATTTTCAAAATAAGTTACCAGACTACTACAGGAAGAACCTTAAGGCAAGAACCGATTTCTTTTTCAAATCAAATTCTCCGAGTCCAAACGACAATCGACCAACAACTTGTTACCAGTCGAGCGAATGATGGAACGTTCAAGCGAGATTAGAGATTAAATTGTTTTATCATTGGTGATCACAATTCTATGCCTAGGGTAGCCTACTCATTTAAAGCAATGCCAATTTTATGAGCAGAATCGAAATATAAGTTGTTGTGAACTCACACTAAGTAGATGATTGTTGCCAATTTTGACCATATATAATGAAAAAATGTGGAGTGTGCAGATTGCTTTAATTATATATATATATGTATATATATAATTGGCACGTACACCCTTTTTTGGTGTTTGGCCGAGCTCCTCCTCCTCCATAAATGGATGGACCGACTCCGAATGTCAGATATTTTTTATGATGAGCTTTTTCATGGCAGAAATATACTCTGCGGTTTGCCATTGCCTGCCGAGGGGCGACCGCTATTAGAAAAATTTTTTTCTTAATTTTGGTGTTTCACCAAGACTCGAACCTACGTTCTCTCTGTGAATTCCGAATGGTAGTCACGCACCAACCCATTCGGCTACGGCGGCCGCAGAGCTTTGCTTTAAATTACTCAACGTATAATAAACTTTACTCACCACTATTGCTCTATTAAGTTAGACTAGAATTAGTTTATTTCAAATTTTACTAAGGAGTTGTAAGGATTCAAGCCAAACGATCTCAGATTGATAGATTGCAGTCAACGGCCGTTCTGCCAAGCTTAGTTATGATGGATTCAAAAATGAACTGCAACTTAATAGTGGACGTCTAGCGAAGTTCAATCGTCAAGCTCTCGTACGTAAGCTAAACCTGAAAAAAAAAACGCCAATCACAGCCATTGTGAAAGTGAAAGATGAACGTTATTGTAGGGCAGAAGAGGAGTTCGGTAAATTACAACGGATATAATAAAGACGAAAATGGCTCTGGGAAGGAAACCACTGAAGGGTAGCAAATACCTTCGTGAAATAGGGAAGGCAAAGACATTGCTGATGCTCTCCGCACCACTGGTGTCAGGTTTAATAAGAAGCTCCATAAGACATTATTCATAGAATGGTGCAAAATCTTACGCCCCCTCTTGTAATACTAAAGGGTCTTTCAAAAGACGCGCCTAGATATCATTTTAAAATAAAATATGTAAAAATGAAGATTCTTTCATTCCAAATATGGCTCTTAACAATTTTAGGTGAAAAATGACATTAGTCACTAATTCTCACCTGTTAAGAACGTCGATATATCGATGTTGGAGGTTGTTTAGCAACACTTTGCGCTACAGCAGCAATATTCTTAACATACCGTCTAGTTTTCGATCCGCCAGTCTTACTTATAAAGGGTTTTCCAATAACAGGTGTTATTTTGAATAGCCCGCTATTTCGGTAGATGTCACTTTTGAAGCTGTAATTTTTTGATATTTGACAAGTAGAAGCTACGCCATTAATAAAAATGGAACGATACACGCGTAAACAACGCGTTGAAATTATTTTTGGGTCATCGTAAAGCACCTTGTCGGATCGCAATACAGAAATTGGAGAAAAAATTCGAGCTGTTGGGACAAGTTAGTGATGTGAAGAATGAAGCTCGTGCACATCGCTCAAGAACAGCCGAAAATATTGCAGTTGTAGCTGAAAGTGTTAAAGGAAACCCAGATTTGACCATTCCTCGTCGTTCTTTGGAATTAGGCATTCCACAAACGCCATTACACCGTATTTTGCATAAATATTTGGGCCTTAAAGCTTATAAAGTCCAGTTAACAGAACTCAAGCCGAACGATCTTCAACAACGTCGTATCTTTGTTGGTTGGGTCGTTGAAATGCATGAAAATGATCCGGAATTCCATCGAAAAATCATTTTGAGTGATGAGGCCCATTTCCACCTTGATGGCTTCGCCAGCAAGCAAAATTGTTTTATCTGAAAAGCTACGTTCTATCCGGAACGTGTGACTGTTTGGTGCGGTTTATGGTCCGGCGGAGTCATTGAACCTTACTTTTTCGAAGCAACAGTTACGGTAAATGGATTGCGCTATCCAGAGATGATTAACTATTTTTTATGGCCGGAATTGAATGGTATTGATCCGGACATCGTTTATTTTCAACAAGACGGCGCTACGTGCCACACAAGCAACGAAACCATTCTTTAAATATCAAAATAACACCTCTTATTGGAAAAACCTTTATAATCGACAGAACCAACCTTTGAATTGTCGACTCATTCGGACAATTATTTCCACAAAAAAAACCTCGAATTTCACGGTATGTTATTCTTCAAGGTCGACCATAATAAGTTTCAATAATTTTAAAGTGTTGTTCTATCTTGCAAAATTGTAACTCTGTCAACTTGAGAACAATTAAAAATTATATAATAAATATACCGTCTAGGAGCTATTCACTACTGACACCTAGGCGTCACTTTTGAATGACCCTTTACCATAGTGCACTGGAAAGCCTTTATTTGCGCAGACAAATACGCAGTTGTAATACCTATTTATTTGCATTTAAATAAGAGAGAAAATTTTAATTCTATTTTGTTAGATTTTAGGTTTTTATATACAGCTACCTATCATTTGAAGGAAAACAGCAACACACACGAAGGATGTAGTAAATGCAATGGCGGTTAAATTATTGCTGGCTGTGAGCTAATGCAATAGTTTACCACTGTCGGCTTTGTAATAAACTGCCTAACAACAAAAAAAATTTTTTCGGCCATAGTCGAGGGGAATGTGCGTGATTACCATTCGAAAATGGCTGTTTTTAAACCAGTCCATTTAAGCGTATTTCGTGATGGAAACATGCAGAGAACGACCCAGAGAATGCAAAGTATACATTTCCACATTAGTGACTCCTTCTTGGATAGATGCATACAAATAAATAAAAGGCCTGTCGCAAAAGTTTACGGAGCGCCTTCATATCCTGGCAATCAGTGTGCGTCTTTTGTGCGTGTAATCCTACATTTACTGTGGAAGTCGTGTCAAAGTTTCAGGCATTTGGTCTAATAGTTTAATAGAAGCTGAGTTATCGCGACAGGATTTTTGAGCGATGGGATGAAAAGTAAACTTTGAGCAAAGAGCCAATATTAAATTTTATTTAATTTATAAAAAACGGTCAAGTTGTGTGTGAATAAAATTGAATGAATAAAAAAAAAAAATAACTCAATTCTTTGTTGCGTTACATGGAAATGAACTAAAACGTAAATTCTGTTTTCCGTCTCAATGTTTGCTGTTGCGAATTTGCCGTGTTCAAGCAGAATATTTTGAAAATTACAGTTGTCATTCGGTCTAACACCAATTTCCCATACATTTGGCCATGAAAGGAGAGCATTATGCAGTCATTGAAGACATTCAAAGGTCGACGAGTACCATCCTGTACAAGATTGTTAAAGTGAGTTAAATATTTAAGCCATTTGATATGCTTCTCGACTGTGCAAAGAGGTATAGAGATACCAAGGCAAACTATATAGAATAAAAGAAATCAACTTTGCCAAAGTATTTTTTTGTTTTCTTCCAGTTTGCAAACCAGTGTCGTTACATTTGGTTCAACAGAAGCTGAGTTATTTTGTCTATTGCGACAGTACTTTTGAACGATATATCGAGAAATGGATTTAAGTACACCACATTTACATTTACGACAAATTCTTATCGTGAGCTTCACAACGACGCCATCCACTCATATTATTAGCAACTATCTTCACAAAGTGATCAATCGAAAATCAACCGCAACACTCGCTTGAAATTGCTCGACGAAAATCATTTTATAAGTATCAAACTCTTTTATCTAGAGAGACTCGCATTTCGCAATTACATTACAACTCTCCGAAAATGTATCGCTGGACAAAGCCTTCTATCACTCGCTGTCAGCACTTAAATTTTATTTATAGTATGTAGAGGCATGCTTTTATTCATCGACCAAATTTATAGACACATAGAAAATAACTTTAAAGTTAGAGAAATATAATTTTTTCTAGGGCAATAAATTTCTGGCGCTCAATCGCTTACACTTCACTTCAATGGTTGGCAGTTTTGTGGAATGTGCAAATATGACATTTTCACAGCCAAAAAGAATGCTTCGTAAAATTCCACTGCGAAAACAAACATTAAATTCCAGTAACGAAAAGCTTTTCAAGGACCTCAGTGGTTGGTAGAACCACAAGTGAACGATGCAAGCAGCACGAGATGGACATGATTCACTCATATACTTCATGCAAATGGATATGCATGTATATATGAACTTACTCACATACAGGGTGCGCCAACTTAATATTATATAATCAATAAGTTTAGCAATGCTCAATCGATTTAGAAAGATTGTGTTTTCTCATTAAGCTTACAATTCCGCAATTTATCTCAACAAGTTTTTAAAAAATTATTTCGATTGTGTGGTCAATAGTTATTTGTAAGACAAAAGGGAGTTATTTGTTTCGTTTCAATTAGACTTTCCAGCTTTTTGGACTCGAATGTTGTGTTTGCGCTTTGCTATTGTCTTCGGCTGGATCTTAACATAAAGAAGTTCAGATGATAGTTTCCACTTCTAGCAGGCAAGTTCAAATACCACTTCCGTGAGCATTTCAATCCAATTCACTGTGAATCCGACATTTAGTGCTGTGTGTTTCACTTTTACTGTTTCATTTCCATTTTTGTTTCTAAAATGAATTCCGACTGCATTTTAATGGTCTGAGAAACCGTCGGTTAGTATTCACTCTAATTTAAATATGAATGAATAAATGAATTCGATTTAAATGTATAAGTATGACTATGATGTGAGTAAATTGAAATCGATACGAAATTTACTAATATTAGCAATAATAACAAAGAAGTAGTTAGTAAGAAATTTTAAATACATCTTGTTTATTGCAAAGGTATCACAAAGGACGAATTTGATTTCTTCGTCCAAAATGTGCTCTCTCTCGGCAACCATTTTAACCTTACCTAAGCTACTCATTTGTGGAAGAACATCAATACGCACGCCTCAAAAAGGAGGAGGAGCTCGGCCAAACACTTAACAGGGGTGTACGCACCAATTGTTTACTTTATTTTTCACATACTCAGGAGGTGACCCTTTAAAATTTATGGATCATATCGATATAGTGTGTGATTTTGTAAAAAGCAATAACGCGAAAGTGAACCCTCTGCGGAAGGAGCTTATGATCTAGAGTAAAGAAGTCCTCTTCAAAAGGATGTGTCGGGCAGACAGAAAGTAAAAAAGTTTTCAATGAAATGCCTCTTGGATTTCGTTATGTCGTACTTCATCATGATGCTTAGTTACTCTAGATCGGAAGGAACATTTTTTTTGTTTCCTTGTTCACTCCACTAGGGAGCATAGGGCCTCAACAAGACTCGGTCTTGCGTTGATTTCGTTAATCTATTTTTGCTTTCTGGCACGGTATGTGATTAGTCTGCCGCTACTAGTCCTAAGTAGTAGGAATGCCCACCTGTCGTTGATTAGGAACAACGCTTTCTAACTGTTTAGAGCGCCATCTGTGTTTCACATTTTTCTGTTACACAGATCACACGGATCACACAGATGGTTGAGAACTTGGCTAAATTTTGGTGTGTCTGCGCTATTACCGCGATTGGCCGCTTCCTCTTGCTGGCGCCACTGATGCATTGCGTAACTTTGTCTTTTACTTTGTTTTTTTGCTTGTCAATGCACGTAATGCGCTGACTTCTGTGCGGGAGTAAGGATTGGATATAGTTAAGTTTTTTTCGGGTTAAGTAGTGATTTTTTTGGCTTTTTATTTAGAAACTAGAAAACGTTTGGAAAAGTGCGAGAACCGTGCTTTACGTGGGACTCGAACCCACAACCTCTGGAATGGAAGGTACTTACGCTAGACTACTGAGACCGGAAGGAAATATATTTTTCTAAAATAATTAGCATGCGAGCGATAACTTTTGCAGCCGTACTACGACCCATTGCAATATATGTAACTATCTTTTCCTACCTTCTGCGAAATTTTGATGGATAAAATATAAAAATCAACCTGCGCAATACAGAAGGTAAAAAAATTGCGTTCCACCTAGTGTTTATAAGTGTAAATGAACTAATCTTTTTCACAGTATTTATCTTAATCTGCCAAGTTTTTTATCTTCGCCTTCTCCCCCTTAAAATTTTCTGCTTTATACTTTAACATTTTTAACGAATTTTTATTATAGATGTTTTGAGAACTGTTCGAAAATGTCTATTTAAGTAATAATAATAATAATTTCATTAAATTAATAAATTTGCTTTCGGCCAAAATGTTAAGATTTTAATTCGCTGTGAAAAAAAGGAAACCGGAACTCTGGCTTAGTACTTTCTATGGTAAAGTTGATCTGGAAGGCTTCCTCGTTCGTAATTCGTAGCGCTTGTTCATGTTAAGTAACTACTGTTGGACAGTGTAATCAGAAGTTGAAATGCGTTGTCGATGCAGTTGCCAGAAAAATGTACCAATTAAATGTCTGCAGACGTGAGGTATTACTTACATATGTATCACTTCTGTCTTAACGGTTGATAGCAAAAATTCTTGAAGACAGAATTTATTTACGAATTTGTCTACGTTTTTTAAATATTTAATGACTTACGCTGAATTAACACAATTGATCGCTTATTTTGTATGTAGAGCAAGACTATTTATCGAGTTGAAAGTGTACTGAATCTGCATTTAAGTGCCGAATTTATGACACCGACCGGTTGAGAATTATCAGAGCTATTCAATAACTCCGTTGGTTATTATGAGATGGTGCACCTTGTACGTATACGTATGTATGTATATGTACATATACATATACCACAACCATAGAAATATACCGAAACTTGTAGTATCTCTACAAAAAACAGGCAGGAATGCTTTGAATTTGCATATTTTTCAAAATACAAGAAAAGGTAATAAACTTTGTTATGTGCAAATGCATCGTATATACATATTTAAATATCTACATATGTACGCGTGCATTACTTGTGAATGTGTCGAAATGGTAATTGTTATTGCATAAGTACGTCATTTTACCTATGACGCTAGTTAGCATTTCTTATGGATGATTGGCATCTGCCACTCGTTAGTTCTTGGTTATTGAAAAGTTATTGAAAATTTGTGTGGGTGTCACTTTTTGAATATCTTTAAACGATTCCTGTTATTATATTGCCAATGTACTAAGACAACACAAAAGCTTAGATGTGTTCGTTTCATATGAAATTTTATCATGTCAGTCAAAGTGTTTAGAATTTACAAACTATTGATATATTTATGTATGCTTTCAAGAGGCTACTGGTCAATTTGTATACTTCAGTGTTGCGCTCTTTGCTGATGTCAGAAGGTAAGATTGGTGACGTAGCAGCTGAAAAGGGGAACCGTGTTCCACTTAAAACTACACAAATTTTCCTAAGACATAACTTCGAGATGTGTTCATGTAAAGATTAGTGTGTATAGCAGATTTGCTAAGGTAAGACTATATTTTGCCTAATAACAGTCTCATTTGAAAAATATATTTCCTCGTTGTCGATAATTAAAATTTTTTTCTTAAAGTTTTCAACTTTACTTAATTAGTGAGTCGTGATATAGATTAGTTCACAATTATGTGCAAAAAACTTGATTTCATGGCATTTGTAACTAACCACCTTGGCAACACAAAAAAAAAGTGTATGTATGTATAGAGGTTATTATTCTGAGTAGATTTAGGGCTGCAATTTGAAAGATCTATTGTGCCCCTCTTCATGGATTTAGAGTGTTTCTGTGAGTCCAACTCCCTCAACAAATTGACGCTCGCTTCACAACAGTGCTTCCCTCATCACCAAACTATTTATTTCTGTACCAGTTCCATTAGCGTTGAGTTAATACACATACAGTCTGTGTCAGAAAAACGGAACCGCGATTGTTCATGAAGTAGAAAATAAATATATTTAACATTTTTTTTATATAAAAGTATGTACAAAACTACGAGTTGCAATTACACAATAAGCCGTGTAGTCTTCCTGGCATCTTCTCGGCATGCTTTGAACCAGCTTTTCTGCGTAGCTCGTCGACAAACAAGACTAGAATTTACGAACTTGACGCACGAGTTGCTTTAAATCATGGACTGGCCTTCCGGCAAGATGCGTTTTCATAGTTCCCCACACATTTTCAATGGGGTTGGCGTCTGGGGACTGGAAGCCATTTTCTTGTTTTGTTGTTTCTCAGTGTGTTTTTCTGAGAGCAGTGGTTTTGATGATGTGGGACGGTAGGATATGTTTGCCTCCTTCAGTCGACGCTCGATGGTGTTGATACTCACATCTATTCCCTTTTTAACAAGAACTGATCGTGCTTGGCGTAGTCACAAAGAAGGGTCCCGCTTAAAAAGTTGGACGATCACTTTATCTTGCTTTTTTGTCGTCACTCGCTTCAAGCCGCGCTCGGGAAAGTCATTAACAACATTACATCTTATACTGCTAGTTCCACATTACAACAAACTTTTTTAATTTTTTAATCATTTTTGCAGCTAAGATAACTTCGGCCCTTCCGAATGCGTGCATAAAAATACCGCTTCGAAATGTTTCGCGTACTTCTCACTAATTTTTGCTTGGTTGCGTTTACGGGAAAGTTTCGAGTGACACTAACCTGAGTCGTAGCCCTTGAGTGGAACCTATACGCAGCAAAAAGCAGAACGAAATATATCTTGAAGTTACATGAAAAAACCCGGTTCTTTTCTTCTGACACAGACTGTAACTGGCTGAGTTGTGGATTTTAGTTGCCTCTAAGACAGTCATTCGTTACCACTGTCAAATTCTAACCACCTAGTCCGCTGACAAGAAAAGAAAATTAAAAAAAAATGTTATTTAGGTAAAAAAGGTCGAGTATAGGTCGAAAAACACGAAAGAAAATAACGCATCAAACTCTCAGCACCCGCATTTTAATTTCAAATGCGTTGCTCTTTGTTTTTAAATAACTTTTTACGACTTCGTTAGCATGATTTAGAAAAAAAACCTGTTGGCCATTTTGAGCAGCTTACTCTGCACATACTCGTACATACGTCCTTAAACCTGAATTATGAATTTAATTCTTAATTAAGACGCAACCCCTTGTTGACAAATTTGGGGTTCAAAAATTTTGCGAGTCCTATCGTTGCTTACGTCGTTAATAACATTTTTTTGTTTCAGATCCTCCTATTCGGATAGTGGCAAATATCTACGTATACATATATATATATTGAGGGTGTCCCGTCAACGCCTCAATCTTTCGGTCACTCTGGCAAAGCCGTAAGCCCTGGCAGCTAGTGCTCGTTTTTTTTGTAGAATAATAATTTATTGTTATTTTCCATATATTAAATAAATAAAAATAAAAAAAAAATTAAAAAAATAGTCCCACAAGGATTTAGTGGCAAAAACAATATCAATAGAGTAAGTACGCGTAAGTAAACTCTGTCATTTTATAAAAATATTTTTCCATTTTAGTTTACCGAAAAAAACAGATTTCCTAGGCCTACATTCTTAGACGACAATAAATAAAATAAATAAATAATTGGCGCGTACACTTCTGTTAGGTGTTTGGCCGAGCTCCTCCTCCTATTTGTGGTGTGCGTCTTGATGTTGTTCCACAAATGGAGGGACCTACAGTTTCAAGCCGACTCCGAACGGCAGATATTTTTATGAGGAGTTTTTTCATGGCAGAAATCCACTCGGAGGTTTGCCATTGCCTGCCGAGGGGCGACCGCTATTAGAAAAATGTTTTTTTTTTTTTATTAATTTTGCTTTCACCGAGATTCGAACCAACGACCTCTCTGTGAATTCCGAATGGTAATCACGCACCAACCCATTCGGCTACGACGACAATATGTAACAAAAAAGTGGAGGAGCGATAGACAGAAATTTATTATGATTATTTGCATTTAAAAATTATTTTGTAGGGCCTCTTAAAATAAGCGGCGGTGTTGATTGCCAATTATTGGCTTGGTAAAAAATAAACGAATTCGCTGGATCTACCTTCGCTGCGCTATGTCTATGTCGTGGTAAAGCTCATCGTTCAATCGCCTGCGATATTCGCCGTCACCAATGTGCAAAGGTTCAAAAATCTTCCGCAGAATCTTTCTCTCAAACACTCATCATCGTCCAAGCTTCTGCGCCATACAATAGGACGGGAATGATGAGAGCCTTATAAAGTGTGAGTTTTGTTCGTCGAGAGAGGACTTTACTACTCAGTTGCCTACCTAATTCAAAGTAGCACTTGTTGGCAAGATATCCATTTTAGCAAGTGGTATTTTTAACACGGCAATGCCATTAGAAATGTTAAATATCCAGTCCTTCATCAGTGAAATTCCAGTTCATAATAGCCAAAAGTCCAACATGCTTTTAAATACCTAGTTTGAGACCAGTTGAAATATAAATAAACGTTAATTCCATTCCATTTCAATGTTTCAAAATATTTAATTTCATATCAAAAGTGTGTACAGAATATTTCTTCTTAAAATTAAATGAACTTTCTTTCAGGAACAAAATAAAAAAAATCTGTTAATTTGCAGACAATCTGATCATTTTATAACTGGTATTATTCTAGTTACAGACGTTTGTACGAATATGATTTCTTCTATTAAATACCTGTGTCTGAACTAGATTGCTTATATTTTAGTTTGGCCTTTCTCTGTAGGGATACTGCACCTTTACTGCCACAAACTAAAAGATTGATGTGCAGCCTCCTTTGATTTCGATATGGCAATATAGAACTATTGCATATATATCATATGTTTGTAGTAGTATTCTATGTAAATATTCTTGTGTAAAATGTTTAAATCTGTAAAGAAAATTTTAAAATGAAAAAAAAAAAAAAATTCTTGAGAAAAAAGTGAAAATTTTAGTACTAATTCCTTAATTGTGAATTGTCGAATTGAATCCCGCTTTTACATTTTAATTTTGTGTAAATAAGTATTACTTTGCACAAATAAAAAATAGAAGAGCTATCACATTTAAAGAGGTCATATTTTTAATTTAAAAAACCTGCTCTTTTTAAGGAAGATTAATTCACTTTTGCAACAAATTTTAGAGAAAACCCCATTACAGCTTTTTATAGCACAACTGAGTTTTCCCTTTTATAGAGCTTATACGCATTTTTTTTAATTCTAATCAGTATTAAAATCTCTATTGGCTCTACATTCAGTATCTTGATGGACGATGCTCTCCTAAACTGAACTTATACTAACATTTAAGTAGCTAGCATAAAAGCTGTTGGTAGTTTTGAAATATTTAGAAATATTGACTCAGCAGATCGCTATTGGATAGTCTCTGAACGGCTTCGGTAATTTAATTACTTTACCACCCAAAGTTGCCTGGCAGTTGTAATAGACGCCACATAGTTTACTAGAGATGGTCATGTCGTGGCTGCGCCTCTTTTCATTAGATCAGAGTCTGAAGGCTAGCGCACAACCATTCGAATTCGTGTAGGAAATCAGTATTTGCAGTAATAACTAAAAATTTTGATCAGATATACCAGCACCAGCAGGAATTGGCATTATCTAAAGTTGTCTATATCCCCTTGTGATATCCTCATTTTATTGTGCGTCGCAAAACAATTAACGTAAGCTTTGCCGTGCTGTCAGCGGAATTGTACATAGATTTCATTTTTAATATTGGCGATTTGGAAATTTTATGTGTACGCATTCACTTCGCTGGAAATACGTTTTGCCACTGGATTTCAGCTCGGCTGCGTTAAAACAAATGAACAAAATAAACAAGCGAAATATACGTAACGATAAGCACGGATGACAAATACGACTCAATGTCAAGCCATTTAAACGTACCCAAGCGGCAGCTAGCAGGTCCAGATACTTTGCAAGGGTGTGTAGGATCATAACAATGAATGCGAATCGCTCACGGGCCAATCTGATATGCAGTCAAACAACAGCACATAAAAACAAAGTGAACAAGATGCGGGAACCCACCAGCAGGTTTGAGCCATGTCATTCTCATTAGAAGCGAGATTAGTGCTATGTGAAATGTTGGTACAATGTGATGATGAGACCAGCAAGAAGTGTGATGGTGGCGCGGTTGTTCTCATCAGAACTGTTTGGGCAATGCCAAAAATGAGTTTTTGATTAATGTGCCGGAAGAGCGTAATGCGATGCAGCATGCGGTTAGGGCAGACAGGCGGATGACAATGTTTTGCTGGTGTTGGATTTGTCGGTGTCGGCGGTTCGGTAGTGTTGTTGGCTCCGCTAATATTAACCGCAATGCTGCATCGTAATATCTGCATCTGAAGCGAGCAACAATGTCGGAACAAATGCAAATAAATACACTTAATGCTGCACAAAATTCGGATGCTATTTGTCTTACCGTGACACTCTTGCTGCAACTACCGCCGCCGCCGCCGCCGCTGTTGGTATAATGACGACGGTAGTAATAGCGGTGATGTTGATACTGCTGCTGGTGCTTTTTTGGTGCAGGCATAAGTATGTAAGTAAATATAGTGTGCACTAAATTCCCTAACCCCACCGATGACCTTATCAACTCGTCCAGCATTTTGGCCTTAACTTGATTACGTAAATGATTTTCTGCAAAACACATAAACAAGTGCGCTTCTTTTTCATACTTATGTACATACGAGGGCTGTTAGAAAAGTATCCGACTTTGTTTTTTATTTCTAACAACTGACAAATTTCAATTACGCGCGCTTGCATAAGCAGACCTGTAACCTTCCTGCACATGTGTGAATTTTCTCCTGCCTGTCGCTAGCGTCAGTTGCTGTCAAGCAGTGTGAACGTTACATGGTATTTAGTGCTTTCGCCGGTTTTTGAATACAAGAAAAATGATGGAACAATTGGAGCAGCGTTACTGCATCAAATTTTGCCAGAAACTGGGCGATAGCCAGGTGGAAACCATTCGAAAGATTCGGACGGCTATCGGTGACGATGCTATGGGCATCACACAGATTAAGGAGTGGTTCAATCGGTTTAAAAACGGTCGCACCTCGGCGGAATGCGAGCCACACTCTGGTCAGCCATCAACATGCCGAAATGAGCATGTCATTGCCAAAGTGAACGCTGTAGTGATGCGGGACCGTCGTGTGACAATCCGAGAAATTGCAGAAGAGGTAAATATCACTCCATTGTGACCGAAGATTTGGCCATGAAGAGAGTGGCAGCTAAATTTGTGCCGAAGCTGCTGACGGCGGAGCAAAAGGAACTTCGTGTTGAAGTCTCACAGGACATGCTGGACTCCATAAACAGTGATCCTGACTTCATGAAAAACATTATCACTCGTGAAGTAGTCGTCACAGTGGGAGCAACCCACGTCACCAAGACGTATTCAAAAACCGACGAGAGCACTAAATACCATGTAACGTTCACACTGCTTGACAGCAACTGGTTACAGGTCTGCTTATGCAAGCGCGCGTAATTCAAATTTGTCAGTTGTTAGAAATAAAAAACAAAGTCGGATACTTTTCTAACAGACCTCGTAGAAGTGTATACGAGGATACTCGTACAAATATACATATATATCCAGTTAGCTAGTTTGCTGCTGGCTCTGTTCTCATATCAACATCATGGGCGAAGTTAAATTGTTTGTTGTTGGAGTGGATGAGCTTGCAGGTTTAGGCCGCCAACTGATGGTTGATGCTTGCTTGTATAGCTTGTTTACTGGTATCGTAGTTGCTGCGGACGTATCACAACAACAACTGGTTCGCACATCGTTAACTAATGCATCATAACGTTACCGCAGACCCCATCGAAAGCTGTAAAATTCCTGCGGTTGGCAAATTAACTACATACTAAGAAATAGCAGCACTGCATTGGTTGCACATTTAAGTAAGAAATAATAAAATGAAAGCAATAGCGGACAAAAAGTCAAACAAACTGTAAACAAAAAAGTAAGGAAGCATTAAATTCGGTCCGGACAGAACTTTATACATAGTCTGTCTAATAGAAGCGTGACCGCTATGACTTAGAAACTTTGTAACGAATTCGATTCTAACAAATTGTTGTTTTTTTTATAACATATTCCATAAAATATACGAGGTGTGTTCAAAAAATTAAGTGAATTTTCATTTTTCTCAAAAAATATTTATTTATTCGTCAATTTCCATTTTATTTCCTTCAAAGTAGTTCCCCTGAGATACAATATAATACACTTGTCTCAGCGTTTTCCCAATCCTCGAAGCAGTTCTGATATGCACTTTTGTCCTTGAGCTCTCTCAGCGAGATAAAAACCGAAATCTCCTCAATCATGCAAAACGCTGTCTTTTTATGGGTCTCTTCAATTTTGGGAACAGGAAAAAGCCGCAGGGTGCCAAATCTGGTGAATACGGTGGCTGAGGCATGATAACGGTGTTGTTTTTGGTCAAATCGCTTTTTGGTAATCTCTCACAAGCAACAGTTCCGGGCGTTTTTTTTCGTATTGCTTCACACAAACGGCGCATAACATCAAGGTAATACTCTTAATTTACTGTAGACCTTGTGGTAAGAACTCCAGATGCACTACGCCGTAGTAATCGAAGAAAATAATGAGCAAAACCTTGATATTTGATCAAATTTGTCGTGCTTTTTTTGGTCTTGGCTCTCCTGGACTCTTCCATTGGGACGATTGGGTTTTGGTTTCGATGCCATCATCATATCATCATATCATGCGACGTTGTTTTCGGTAAAAATTCAGCAATTTTGGAACGCTGCCACACGCTTCATGCTCAAAATTTTCGAAATGATTGCATGTCATGAGCTAACCGATATGCCGATATGCCTACATCCTCAGAAACTTCTCTAATTGTAAGTCAACTATTCTCTATAACAATTTTCTTCATTTTCTGAACATTTTCATTGGTTGTTGATGTGCTGGGGCGTCTAGAGGGAGCGTTGTCAATCACATCTTTTCGACCTTCTGTGAAAAGCTTGTATCACTTGTAAACATTTTGTGACACTCTCTTTAGCACTTAATTCTATTTTGTACAAAAAATTTGATACAACTTCTTTGATTCCTTTTTTTCGATAGTAGAAAGTCGCTAACACGCGAAATACTTGTTTTATTTATGCCTGTCACAAACAAACTAACAAAACATACCTCATATAGTTACCACCATTAGCGATAATGGCTTTATGTCTACGAGTCATACTTTGAGTAAATTTCTGCACACGTTGCGGAAGTAATCGGCTCCAAATCAGGCGAATTCGTCTTGATAACAGTTTGACCGTCCATATTTGTTTTCATTTGAGTTTTGCTTAACTATTGCCCAAATATTTTCAATAGGGCTTTCTTCAGGCATCTGTAAAAGCCAATCCAACATTTCAATCCCATATTGCTGTTTCCACTATATACTTCGACTTCCATGTTTGGGATCGTTGCCTTTTTGTAAAATCCAAGGTAGATAGCAGTGATGCTGTTTGGTAAATTTTATTAATTAAAACTGCATTAAAATTAACTGTAAACATAAAGAAATGGTCAAATCCTTTTTTGGAGAATCAGCCCCAAACATGAACCTTAGATGCTTAACCATTTTTGAAGTTATCAGCAGTACACTAGGACTGACGTTTGCAACTATTCGCCCGAAAGGAAAATTCATCCGTTTGCCCCATGACGCATTGAACACTGAAGGTGGTGTCTTCCAAAAACAGTTAATTTATTATTCGCGATTTCGACAATTCTGACGTCAGGCTCCTTAACAATACAAAAAAACGAACAAAACAAGCAAAAGAAGGATAAATTACATGTTTGTGGGAATTGAGTGAATGGTTTTTTAATATTGTGATTTGTGACATTTAAAATAAACAAACTACGGAAAACGAAGTGCTGCGTGTGAGAGCACAAATGAATATAGGCCCCCAAATACATTTTTTTTGCGTTTTTATGCAGATGGCGTGGTGGCAAAAATTTATTGTGCTTGGTAGTTTGTATTGCTTTCGCCTACTCTCCCTCTTCACAAACAAGTAGTTCTACTTCCTTTTGTTCGTTTACTCATGGAGCCTGACGCCACAGCGAATTCAGAAGGCGCAATCTTGTATTCTATCATCCTTGCGTTTGCCCAATTTCTTTCCCAAAGCGTTAGCAAGTGGCAAATAGATGAAGCAAATGGTATAAATGAAGATATCTTTTCAACGCTGGAATAGAGCTACTTAAAATTACATTTGTTTTTAAACTAGTGAGTTATACCAGTTTTATGAAGTATAAGCGAATCTTGTTTGATAACTTTGTTGCAGCTTTCCCGTGCAAATTTTGTGTCATGTGAGCCGAGAGAAGAAGTGACGAATAAAAGAGGCCAATTTTTTCAATGTGTGATAATGCGAGCAGTGGTTTTTTCAATGTGCTCCGGAATTTGAAGTCTTCTGCAAGTAAGTTAGGTTTTCCGGTGAAGCCTTCCACTTTTTTCCCTTCGGTATACCGTAGCACCCATTTATCTATGAATGCCTGCGACTTTCTTAAATATTTTCATGCTTACTGTGTGTGCATAGTAACACTATTTTAAATCGTTTTTCATACAATTTCTAAATTTCTCTCAAAACTAACAAATTTATCTAATTTACTATTTATCAGTACTTACACTTTTTCTATAACCGATCTCTAAGTTTGAATTTTGCCGGTCACGCTTTTATTAGAGAGACCGTACCTGCGCACAATTTTTTAAAATTTAATATAGATTGGCTGTTAATTAGATTTTCATTGGGCATTAATGCGATTACATATGTTTTTGTTTGTTTCTTTTGTAAATTTTTTTTCGATCGGATATATAATTTTTTTAGCTTAACATTTTTTGGCAATAAATATAATATGAATTTAATTCATGAAATTATATCGGAAGGAACAATTTATACAAATAAATGAAATTCATATAGCTGGCGTATTCGGGTTTGATTCAATAATTTTTTATTTATTTATTGAAGTAAAAATTAGTCAAACAAAAAAAAAAAAATTGTCTTAACGATTATTTAAGATATGTTAACAAATAACATAATAACAATATAAATCCGTAAGAAAAAATATATGTATATATAAATAGAAAAACAAAAAAATAATTATTCAAAGGCACAATTAAGAAGTTTAATGAAAGAGTGCTTAGAAGAAGCAAAGCCAATTCCAATAGATTTGTGTTGATTTGAGATTGAATTCAATAATAAACGGTTACTTAATTAGTGACATTTAAAGTTTGATACTCCTTAATCTATGGTGGCAATTTGGAAGTAAGGAGAAAGGGAAGAATGTGATCTCCCTTTGCAAATAATATGTTTGTCATTTTACTGGAAATAATAATTAATTTCTCTAAAAAAAGACTACTTGGATTCCTAATTCTATTTGCTTATCAATGTTTTTAGTTCTACATTACATAATAAAATGTTATTTTTTGTATATGACAACACAGTACATGACAATGCATTTCGCGGTCAACTTTGTACTGCAAGTATAAATGAATTTACTTGGTTATAGAGCGTACGTATTTGGATATAACTCAAAAAGTTTCGGGAATGACACTATGAAATTTTCAGAGATTACTTACCTATTAAAGAGTAAATAAGAAGAAAATCTGAGAGGCGGTGTTTTTCAAAAATTACAAATTTTTAAGAAAAAAATTTAATTGTTTTAAAGACTAAAAAGAAAATCTATAAAGCTGCGAAGACATTTCGTTTTAAAAAACTATATACCGAAATTTTCAACCTTGAATAAATCTCAAAATAATCAAGATTTTTTCAATACTTTTTCAGTCTATTTCTTATTATACTCAAACCTACAAATTAATTAATTTTTAGAAAAATTTACAACAATATCCAAAATACACTTGTATTCCTTTTTATAGATCAAATTACACATTCGTATTTGCGCCAAAATTCGTAAATTTATATACAATATAAAATCAAAAATGTTTGTTTTTAAAACTAATTAAAACCTTTATAGTGAAAAAATTACCTCTAATTTAAAATAATTTTATGTTTAAAAAAAAATGCTTCACATTGCCATCCAAGGAACAGCGTATATGAAAAAATTGAAACTTGATTTTCTAAAAAGGTTATACTATAGAACACAATAAGAAGAGCTCGCCGTAGCCGAATGGGTTGGTGCGTGACTACCATTTTGCAGGGCACAGGCTTCGAATCATGGCATGAAACCCCAAATGGTGGAAAAAGTTTTTTCTGATAGCGGTCGCCCCTCGGCCGGCAATGTCAAACCGAGTATATTTCTGCGGTGAAAAGCTCCTCATAAAAAAACATCTGTGGTTCAGAGTTCGCTTAAGACTGTGGGCTCCTCCATTAGCGAAACTACATTAAGACGAACGCCAAAAATACGAGGAGGTGGTCGGCCATACATGCAATAAATATATATACAGTCACTCATACATTATTTGGTACAGATACGATTTGTTAAAGTTTTTTATATTTCCAAATGTTTTAGTATGTCTGCTTACTTTGTTGTTTATTTGTTTTATTTAATTTCTTATTTAAATGTCCATTATGAGTCAAGAATGCTTGACGGCTGTTCAGCAACACTTTGCCCTACAGCAGCAATATTCTCAACAGAACGCCCAGTTTTTGGTCTGCCAGTCCTACTTCTATCGTCGACAGAACCAGTTTCCTTAAATTTTTGAATCGTCGACTCATTCTGATGATTATTTTCACTAAAAAAATCACGAATTTTGCCATATGTTGTTCTTAAAGATCGACTTATTTCAATAAGTTTCACTAATTTTAACGCGTTGTATCCATGTTTAAAATTGTGCGTCTGTCTTCTTGCCAAATGCCAAGGATGACACAAAAAGAGATACCGTAAAAGAATTTTTCACTACTGACACCCGGATGTCACTTTTGAAACATCCTTTATTTGAATTAATCAGCTCGTGCAAAACTATGTTACGCCGTGCAAAGATTTTGCAAGACATAACGAATCTCTCTATTTTAGCTGGGTTGAAAACCCAATGCTTGCGTGTTCGATATGCGGCAAATGCACAAATGGGTAATGTAGTTCAAAAAGCGAGCTCATCGACGGAGTCGCAACGAAGCCTAAATCGTGCAGCACTACTACACACAAATGTTAATTTTTAAATTTTTGGAACTCAAATTCGCTATAATTCCGTTGTGAATCGAACAATTTGGGACAACTCACTAAGAATAATTTATCAGTTTCCATGAGCAAAAAAGTTTGAAACAAAAAAAGATATGTTAGTATGTATGCCCATTATTACAGGTGCGGGTTTTTATTTGTTCGATAACATTTTTCTGCACTTTTCGCTTATTTCAAATATATCAAACTTTTCAAAAGTTCAAACTGATTTCCGGGAGAAGATAATTTTTGGAGTTATTATTTTTGTGTTTGACGTATCCGACACCGCACATACATACATACATAACGTTGCTAAATTACAAACATCATTTCATACGATCAAGACTCACGTTTCCACTCGCATTTAATATTCCTTTGATTGTTGTACGAGTAATTTAAATTGCCGCTACAATGATTTAACCTATAGATTTCATATTAAGTAACAAGAACATCTGCACAGGTTCAAAGAAAATGAAATTCGGAACGTGATGTAACATATTTGTAGTAAAATTTGAAGAGATTTCGAAAATGCACTTGTCAACGTACATACACACAAACATAAATTCGTAATAAGTAGTAACCGCAGTAACAACGCAAACGGAAATGACCCTACTGTTGTGCCCTGCCTTACTTCTTCTTCCTACTGGCACTCTACCCCTGCCTTTGCTTCCTGTCTCCTACATCCGTCTGTCACAGGCTGTTCCATTCGTTCGTACTTTCTTTCAGGATTTATCTGTTGAAATCAAATTTATTCGAAATGCAATTTTCTTCTTCAAAAGACTTGCAAAGCAATGCGAAGAGAAAAACTTTACATTTCGAAGTGAATTTCTGGACATTAGTGCGCTCAAACGTAAATCGTAAATAACTTTGTATATGAGTGAATAAATATGTATCAGTGTGTGAGTGAGTCAGACCAGTCGCACAGTAAGTGCTAGGAAGGTGGAAACGGGCGGGAGATTATGGCAAATGCTGCATTAGTAGGTAAGTAGTGAACTTGTAATGGGCGCTTGTTATTCTTGCAAAACTTTTCGCTTTGCTTTCACAACAAAATTTGCAAATCATAGTGGTCTTGGTGTTGCAAATGCAAAAACGTAAGAAAAAAATTTCGAAATTTCGCCCATCAGGTATATGCAAGTAAAGCGCAATGTAAATGGGAAACAATTGAACTGAAAATGGTTCATTATATTTGCATTCGACTGTTTTATAGTCGTTTTTATTTTCATATGGCAAGCAAATCCATATTCCCCTCCCACGCATTAAATTTGGGTCAGCGCGCTTAAAATATTTTCAAACAGCGACTACTTTATTGCTTTGTGCATAGCGCTAATAACGCATATCCCAGCTCTGCTGTCCGGTGGACTGAAGCTTGATACTTTAATCCCCCAATAGCCTGTTGCTGCTCCCTGTCATTATAGAAGCTCAAAAGAGTGCCATTTGTCTGCGTTAAATGGAAAGCCATGGAAATGGAAACCCGATTTCTGTATTGCGCATGCGCTAACACGCTGCCGCTCTCTTGATGGAAAGTCATGCTCTTGGGTAAGGTCCTAGTCAGCTCTTTGTGTGAATCGTTCAACATCAGCTGTGTTGCATGGGACTTTGCATTTTGTTTTTTTTTTTGTTATAGAGGGTTGAATAGGTTTTGGGACATTATCTCACTCTGTTTTGCAGCTCCCCTGCCAACCGGCGTTTTATTGTTTTTACGTTGTACCTTTTTTGGCTGGGCTATGAGCTTTTTGGGACACTCCGCTGAATCTATTGTTCTTGAAGACGTTCAACAATATATTCGGCGATAGGGGCAAATTTTTATTAGTACCTAATGCAGTTTTCAAGGATATGCTTTAAGCAGATTTATACGAACCAAACTACGTGAATGGCATTTCAATGCAAATGCATTGAAAGTAATACCTGGCTGTTGTTAGATGGCAACATACATACCTATACAGTGCGGAATATTTGTGAAAAGAAGGTGGGGTTGGATTTTAGCACGTTTAGGTTTTCGGCTTAATATACACTTGAAATATATTACAGTGGCAGTATTTTTTTATAGAAATGTAATTTGATTCATCAGGCGACCGCCTTAGCTGAACGGCCTTGTGCGTGACTGCCATTCGATTGCGTCGGATTCGAAACCCACTGTAAACGTGCAACATCAAATGTTAGAGGATTGCGCAATGGGCAATACATCCATTCATTTTCAACGAATTTTGATGAAATTTAAATGAAAAATATCGAAAGTTTTGATGAGAATTTGTTGAATTTGAATGTAGTTAAGAGCACAAATTTTAGACTTTGGATTGTTTTGTTGATTGCGTTTATCTGCTGCCTGAAAAAATGTTACCTGTAGTCGTTGAATAATAATTAGCTGAAAAAATATCATCTAATGAATTTCCTTTTTTAGAGCGTACATGGAGAGAGGGCTTATATTAAAACATTTGACAAATCCTTTCCAAATCCTCATACAAATTTAGAAATAGTTTAATTTTATAGGCAATCAATTTGTTTCAACTCAATAATTTTTTTGTCGGGTTTGGTAGAGCCAAAACATTTGAGAACATTGAGCAATTAAAAGGTAGAGCCGTTTAAAAACATTTTGTGCAAAAAGTTATAAAACTAATCAAACTAAAATACTGTCTGACTTAAAACCTTTCCAACCGATTCCCTATTTGTGTGAATCGGAAGAGAAAATTTTGGCTTATATAAGGTTTTAAACGTCTTGTTAAGGTTTTAAAACTCTGTTGATTTTAGCACCTCCATATTAATGTATGGTGTCAGAAATAAATTTTCTTTTTGTCACAAATTCACTCACAACTCCTCACCAAATAAATGGCGCATTGAGCTTGTGCACTTCTCTGATTTTCACAGACGATTTCTTTTTCAACCTTATCATGAGTTTGATAAAAAATGCATGGGGAGTTTTTCCAATTCGTCTCAACTCTTTTTTTACCCGGTAGATGAGTTCCTTAGAAAAACGTGAAAAAAAATCAAACTAATATTAGATATTCAAATCAAATTTGCAATTATTCATCGCTACTTGATAGCAAGCGTGCACGTTTATTATGGACTGGACCAAAAATGCTATCATCAGTAGATAGTCAGATATCTGACTAATGCTCCAGACTGACGGTCGGGTTTGTACCAAGGTCGGTTGTTAGCGACTGTTTTTGTTTCTCGAGTTGTAGTATAACGTAGCATAGAATTAATCATCATGGCGCGCATAAAGGTCAAATAAAGATTTCCATCACTAAACTTTTTTTTTATTGAGTAAAAAATGATTCAAAAACAAAATTGGATAATTAAATATGCGCCCTCTTCTACAATTACGTCCAGCAATAAAGACACACACAAGAATGCGCCCAACGGAGAGTGTGTCACGTCACACTAGCCTTGTGTGCAGTCTTGCCAATACCTTGCTCTTCGCAATCAATTTAGTGCTGTTTTCTACCCAAAATGCGAACATTTTTTAGTTTGGTGTTTGAATCTGAAAATAACAAAATTGTATGTTAAAAAATATAATTATATGAATAATATATTAAATCAAAAGTGCACTCTGAGAAGATTTTAGTGCTGAAAATTGTTTGATTCTAATAAAATTTAATGTTTTGAAAGTGTCAATCTCATTTTTTGCTCCTTTTGAGCTAATGCAAGAATATTGGATTTAACTCGCTCAGCTCTTCTTAACATTTGAAACTTTTTTATAAATTTTAAAAAGTCTTTGAATTTATTGAATAAGAATTAAAGCCATAGAAGTGTAATTATAGTAAAAAACACAAAGAAATACCAGATAATACTGTAGAAACCATAATGACCTTTTTGAAAGAAGTACTTCAAATATAGCAAAAAATTGTTTTCCGGCCGTTTTTTAAAGAGATTCTCTTAAAATAAGTTTTAAATACAAGAATTGATTTTTAAAGCTCAATTTTTTCATACAATTTATTGTACATAACCATAACACATTTATTTAAAAAAAAAACACACACGGTAAAGTTGTCACGCATACAAAGTTCTTTAAGCAATTCGATAAAAATTTTGTATTTTCTTTTCTTTAAGTGGGCATTTTAGTGTTTTCTTATAATACGTTCACATATAACTAGAAGATCTACTTTTTCGTGCATAACACCCAATCCGTAATTAAAAAGCGTGATTTCCCATACAAAATTTCTCTCCCAAAATCTGAGATTACAAAATAAACCTAGATAATAACCATACTTTTTAACATACAGCCCTGTGTTTTCTGTGGAATAGATCATTATTTTTTCGAATGTAAAGAAAAACGTCAAAGTAAAAACTAAATAAAATGGATGCCGGTAGAGAAAAGAGGTTTATATACATAATTACATATAATAACATGTTTGTTATTTTCTTCATATTGATAGTACATACTAATTAAACAAACTAAAACCACCGAAATATTCCGCCAAAATAATGTCTATGAAGAAAAACCTTCCACAAATGCATTGACAGCTGATTGTCAATTTTGCAGGTAATCTGCCATATGTGAGCGGGTAGATTAATTTTGTGGATTTATTGGTAATTAATGTATATGTGAACGTACTTTTATATCCAAAACTAGGCAGCACTAGAGATTTTCGACTGCTTGAAGGAAAAGAAGAGGAACAAAATTGGGGAAAAATTGTAAATAAAGCGAACAATTACCCTACACAAATAAAGCAGGTCACAGATGGGATGCAAATCGGAAAAGTCGGTTGAAACTCATTTCACCACACACGTGCGGAATTGTTGACGATTTTAGTTTCACGTTGTTCGTTGCTGAATGAACATGGAGCGCGGAGAAAAATGATTGGCATGTGTGGCATATATTTGAACGTAAAAAGAAGGGTGGAGAGAAAGAGAAAATAAGTCGTTCAATTTGGGTGCAGGACTGGTTTAAAAGGCGAGATGAGTATTCGCATATGAATTTTTGTGTTTTTTCACACTTTCTATATTTCAAACAAATGGCTACATTGCACAAAACATTCATAGAGCAACTTAAAGGTTTGTTTAAAAACCAGCCGTCATTGTGGAAAAATAAAAGCGATAATGATAAGGACAGAAATGTGAAATTATAATCGTGTTAAATTTGATTAGAAAATATGAAGAAGTAGATAAAAACTCCAATTTAGCTACATAAAATGTTGAAAATTATGAAGAATTTTGATACAATTTGTTATGCATTCAATTGCAAAGTGAGTTTTGCTAGAAGAAGAAGTGAGTGTGGAACATCAGTCAACCATGAAACGGTTAAGAGACAGTTCTTATTTCTTAGAGCTATCTGAGATTTTTTAAGCATAGTACAATTTATTGTTTGTGTATCTACTAAACAAATTGAATATTTTCAGGTCTAAGCAATATTACTGGCAACATTATTGAAAAACTAAACGGCGTTCTTAAGAATAGATGGAGGTGTCTAACAGAGCAGTAGAAGTACTTATAGTAGTGCAGCTTTTAAGTTATAAATGTGCACTCATTATAGAAGTAACTTTGATTCTTCAAATCGTGACACTTATCTCAGTGAAGATGAGGTCAACCCAATCAATGATGCTCAAACAAGCCACGCAAAGTCAAGCTACTTGGATGGAGGCCAACGTATTCGGACAGTTATTGCCAACACTCTGCTAATTGTATAGCTTTCTCTTTTTCTATAACAGATATACATAATACATAAATAAATTTAATAACAACAGTACATACATACAGAAATTTTGGAAGTAGACCAGAAGATATAATTCACAACATACAAATTAAAACATTGAATTCAAAAATTTAGAGTTCGGTTTGGTCCTCTTCGGTCTTTTTGTTACTCTTCCCAAGCATTTATTTAACTATGTATACTTTTTTTCCCATGTAACGTTTTTGGTCATTCTATGTCCATTTATTTCAAATATGTTTTTAATTTAAAACCATTGAAATATTCAAGTAATATGTTCCATTCGGACTCATTTTTTACTGAAGAAGGTTTTTCCTCTAACCTATAACAAAAATTTCGCTTCGAACTTGAATTATAGTTTCTATCTTCTTTTCTTATATGTATATAAAAACGAATGTTTGTCTGTATGTCCTCGATGAACTCAAAAACTACTGGACCGATTATTATAAAAATTGGTATATACCTATATGTATATTTCCAAGGAGAAGGTTTGTAGAATATGCTCATTGCTACCATTCGCCACCAGGTGGCGCTGCAGAGTAGCAACTTTTGCCCTGTTCAACCGATTTTTTCGAAATAAACAAAATCAATAAAATGGTTTAGAATGAATTGAATATTTGTGTACTGATTTTTCTTTACAGTTATTTTTCTTAAATTCATTTTAGTTGTTAGCGTAGCAACGCGCGCCGGGTACAGCAAGCTCCTTAAATAAAAATAAATGGGATTAGCTGTGATATTTACTGTTATTTTTAATAGAAAAATAAATAACTTACATGTTGAAATTAAAATCTTGACTTTTCAATTTTGTGTTGTCGATAAGAGAATTTATGTGAAAAAAGTGGAAAAATTCCGAGCGAAATTCATATTAAGTGGAAAGTGAAATATTCCGGTTGAAAGTAATACTCATGATAAGGCTGTAAGTATGGCAATCTCAGTTTTTGCAGACTTCTTTTGTAAACAACCCACTGTCATATCCCTTGTTACGTCAGAAAAGTATATAATTCTTTCAAATTCGTTGAGGAGTTTAATGTTGGCCCCAACTCCGTATTCTGTACTCTGTAAGGCTGATTATATTTAATAAAATCTCGCACTTTTCCAGTACTTTCAGGGTAATTTTTTGATAAACTTCAACCGAATCCAGTCATGTGAACCGAGTTAAGGTATGTGAAGAAATGCACGTTTATTTTGTACGCTTTATTTTTGTGGCTCATAGAGCATTCATAAAGTAAATTACCTGTAGTCTCAAAATCAGCTGCAGCTCATAATTTTCATGGAGCTACGCACCATTTATTTATAATCAAGTAATTCCTTTCAATTCGTTCACTTACAGCCTCTATAAATTTATTTCTATAAACCCGTAGAAAAATCGAATATTCATGTTGATTTAGGTACAAACTTTAAGAATCATTTGTCAATGTGCCACTGCATTACTGGGGAATGGGTGAAGTAGCCAGCCAACATTTATTTAAATTTTCAATGTAGAATTTTTACAAATGACATTTTCTATTTTCCGGCATTCGGATGCCTGCACGTATGTGGACTGGAATTTATGGTTTGACCTTTGCGAAAATTCAAATGAAACCTTACACCAACGCACTTAGTACATACTCAAGCGTGGGCAGTCAATATGTACATACGTAGGTGAAATACTTGCTCTGCTTCAGAAGTTTCTACTAAGTGACACAGTTGCGATATTTGTAACAGTAATCCTTCCATGAATGTCCTACATAGAAAGCAGAGTTTGTGCGGAAATTAAAGTAACAAAATTAAGTTCAGTCTGAACGGAGTGGATAAAGTTAGCAGCGATGGAGGCTACAAGGTGCATGGTTATTGTATGCACTTCGAAAACTGAAAGTCCGTTACAAGTTGAAAAGACTGATACACACTGATACACTGACACACTTACGACTTTGAGAAATTTGTAAATACCCGTTAAAGTATAACTTTAAACGAATGTTGATACCGAAAATTCTCAAAAATCTGACAAACCTACCTTTGAACATATGCATATATATCGGGGGCTTTGTTAGAGCTTGAGAGCTTATACTGATAATACGAAACAGAAATGTTTTTGGAATGAATTTGTTTGTTTCTATTGTGATCTGGTAGATGATTTCAACGCATTTATTTTTTGAATATGATATTCGTCATACATTTGTCCGCCGCGCCTCAAATTACATGATCCATTCGATAAGTACATTTTTTGGCTACTTTTTCCAATCTGGCCGTGTGGCTTCAATGGTGGTTTAAATATTACAGTAAAAAAGTCGTCTTAAAATTACGAACACTTGACCTGCAAGTATAGGGTAACATAAGTAGTCGATAGGTTTTAAGTTTCGAAAATGTACGCAGTGGAGCTCAAGGGAGAGTGAAATCGGTTTGCTTTCAAGAATATAACAGAGGTTAAACTTGGAAACTCTGTCTGTCTGTACAAACGCTCTAATTTGAAAAATTAGCAGACAAATTTTCACGAGGTTTCTACAGGTAACGTCAGCGAATTTTAAGGTTTATCAAAATTGGTTCATAGAAAAAAGCCTCAGCGTTAGGCCATGTGCCAAAAAAAAAATGCCAAAAATCAACGCGATTTTAGATTTTACTTTGTTAGATCAATATGTAATGGGCTACAAAACTGCATACCCGAATTTTCTAAAGTTCAGATTAAAAAATGCGAAATTTTTATGAAAATTGCCGGACCTGTTTTTTAATTTGCGCATAGTTTGAAATTGAGAAGAAACAATGAAATCTTCAAAACCTGTCAAGTCGGAGTGCTGCAGTTATTTAACACACTGTATATGGTTATATTCAATTTAAGTACACTTCAACTGAAAAAAAAAAATTTTACATTTGAATTTCTTAATATTTCCTCTAAACTTTACTTACTGCACAGGCAACAAGTTGAGTTTCATGAAATAAGCTTACCGTAGTTGAGTTGAATGAGGATGTGCAAGCATTTCTAGCAGACAAATGCCGGCCATTCTTCAGTTGCAGTCACATTTGCCTCAGCCCGATTGCAGCCAAGTAAATTTTTGACAAAAATGCACTTTTTATTTGCTGGGTTGTAGGACACAGCTTGCCGATGACAAAAGCAGGCGCGGATCGTATAAAGATGCGAACTGAGTGTCCCAAATGCAAATAAATAGAGGCAATGAGTGGAAGAGTGAAAGGTACAGCAACATGTCATGCAAATGCCTCGTGAACAAGGTCCTAATAAGAATTGGGCACACGAACTGCTGGATGCCAAATGTTGCCACAATTTGCCATCGTGGGTGCAATATCTTTTTGGTAGTTTGCTATTCTAGTTCACATGCTTTATATATCGCATTTCTTTCTTTATTTTTCTATTATTATTTCACATCTTTGTAGTTAAAATTTCCTGGAAAAATTTTCCATACAAGACTTTACGCACACACGTTGCTGACTATGTTAATTGTTGTCCTTTACAAATGGTCGTATAAGTTTGCTCTGTGTTACTATACATACTCGTAAACTTACGTAACTGCGATATTCTACCGCACGACTTCTCATCACCCTATTCTAGTGTTTTCTAAGGATTCTCTCTCGCGGATAGAATTAATGGTTTTGAAGTTTGCTTTTATTTCTCTGCTTTTTTCAGCAGTTGCAAATCTACACTTCATTACATATTTTCTAGATGGACTTACTCTATTGTTATTTAAGCGAAGTGCATGTGCGGGAGTGCAAGGCGAAAAATCACGCTTATCCAATCAGCAGAGGGCAGAATCTTACAACTACTAGGACAGTTTGATAATTTAGGGATTTTTAGAACAAAATATATTTTTTGAGGTGACTGAAAAAGCGTTTTTTTTTGACGTAATCTTCTTATCTATACATTTAGTCCAGCATTTTTAAATTTCTGTATCCCTTCCAAGCAGTTGGTTTTCTGGCTCTAGATTTTGAAATAAAAAATAGTCGTATGGGTCTAAATTTGCCGATTATGTAAGAAGGGGTAACAGTTCGTAGCCCAATATTTATAACTTTTGTCGTATTTACTTTAAATTAAAATAATTAGAGAATTTTAAATTATTGTTAATAACACAATAAATAAACCTAATCACATGTGGTTTACTTGAATTCCGTTCATTTGTACTGCATTTGAGGAAGGGCGTGTAAGCAAATTTAATAATAGTCGCACTATGTTTTTGGGTGAAAGCTTTTACTACTTCGGCTGCATTATCACGGCAGACGGCGGAGCAGATAAAGAAGTCAACCGCAGGCTAAACAAAGCAGGGGCGTCGTTCGGGCGAATGCATTCAGTATGGGCGAGTTCGCAAATCTCCAGGCTCTATAAACTGCGAATATTTAGCTCATGTGTGAAGCCAGTATTGGTGAAGTAAAATATGAGTGACTGACTCCAACACCAACACACAGAGGCTACAATCTAGTGAATCACCTTTCGAAACTGCAAAAAAATCATACCCACCGAAAAGAAATTTTTTTTCGAAAGAACTCATTTCTCTTGCGGAGGCCGAAAATTCGGATGTGATTGTTGAGAAGCCTAGGCATCGAACACCACGTTACCAGTCCTTTTGCTGTTCTGCATTTGTCACCACGCATCTACGATTTGGTTTCGTTAGATTTTTGGGGAGCCATTAAATATAAATATTACGGGAATGATCCAGCAACGATTGGCGTAAAGATTGTACTTCTAAATAAAATAACCATTAGTTCTTATTTCAAGATATTTCAAGTTTAAAACGTTAATACTTAATGAGGTTAAGAATTCCTCAAAACGAGCAGATGAGACTGTATAATTAGAGTGTGCGAAAATGGCTAGAGACAGGCTTACAGATTCTGGCTTCTTTTCAATGCCTTTGCATGAGAGTTATCGATATCGATAACTATGATTTGACAGCTGAAAATACAAACTGTTGACATTTTTGCTCAGTAAGGTTTGATAAGCCTAACATCAAATTTAACTACAACGCATGCGACTTCTCAATTTTTAACGAAATTTTATTAAGTATTGACTGGGATAATGGCTTCCACGACAATGATGTTACCTCTTGTTTTGATTTTTTTAAGACTAAGGTTTCTGAGCTGTGTTTGAAGCACATTCCTATTTATCATAAGAAAGTATATAAGACACCTTGGCATACCAAACGGCTTAGTTATCTAAAGAATCTAAAAAACAAATTTTCTAAACTGTATAAAAGGTCTGAAGACCCAATGCACTACTCAAAATTTCAATGCCATTTAAAAGAATTTTACTGTTTGAACAAGTTCTTATATAGAAATTACATTTTGAATTTCGAAAACAATATTATTTCGGATTCGAAGGCCTTTTGGCAATTCATCAAATCCAAAAAGTCTTGCTCAACGGTGCCAAACAATGTTTTTTATAATGGTAAATATGCAAATTCTGCCATAGAATCTGCCAATTTATTTGCCAACTTTTTTTGCTCTAATTTTGAACCCGACTTAGGCTTCGATTCTAGTTTGCCCTCTAATAGTTTTTTACCTCTTAATTTTGGGACATTGTGCCTATCTGTTACTGATGTCGTCAAGGGTATTATGAAGCTCAAGCCTACAACGAAAACTGACTCGGATGGCCTTTCGGGCATCTTGCTGAAGAACTGCTTGTGTCTCGCTGAGCCTCTTGCAATTATATTTAATAAATCGTTGACCTCCGGTATCTTTGTTGACGACTGGAAATTTACTTCCGTTACGCCTATATTTAAGAGTGGAAATAAAAACGATGTTAGCAATTACAGACCGATTTCGAAGCTTTCGTCTGTCTCAAAACTGTTTAAGATAACAGTGAATGATAAGTTATATCTTGCTGTCAAAGGCCTAGTATCTACCAACCAGCATGGTTTCGCAAGGCAAGTCGCTCCACTGTCACTAATTTGTCTATTTTCAATGATTACTGCATTTTAGCCTTCCAGAACAGATCTCAAGTCAATACAATTTATACAGACTTCTCTAAAGCGTTTGACAAAGTATCGCACCGAATACTGTTGTCGAAGCTTGCATCATTGGGTATACACTCCACGTTTTTGTCGTGGATCAAATTATATTTATCCAACAGGTACTGCGTTGTAGCCGTTGATAATACGACATCCCGTGCATTTATTGCGTCCTCTAGTGTCCTACAGGGAAGTATTCTAGGACCCCTTCTCTTTATACTCTTTATTAACGATATTGGTTCTTGCTTTTCTTTCGCTGACCACTTGTTGTATGCTGATGATCTTAAAATATTTGCGGTGATTAACAGTGTTAGTGACTCTGAAAAGTTGCAAACCGACTTGCACAATGTCCGGAACTGGTGCTATTTAAACCGTTTGTCACTAAATATAAGCAAATGCTTTCACGTAAAATATGCTAAATCAAACAATACTTTGCAAACTTCGTATAGTATTGCTGGTATACCTTTGCAATCCGTTGAGGAAGTTAAAGACTTAGGCGTTATTTTCGACTCTAAGCTGAATTTCACTAGCCATGTCAACCACGACATAAGACGATCATATGCGATGCTAGCATTCGTACGCCGAAATTGTTCTGCATTTACCAACCCACACACTCTCAAAACATTGTATTGTGCTGTTGTTAGATCAAGATTAGAGTATGCCGCTGTTATTTGGAGACCGTACTAAATAGGTCTGTCTAATCGGATTGAGAGAGTTCAGAAAGTCTTTCTTCGTTTTGCGCTCCGATCTTTAAACTTTTCTGAACCTGTACCATCGTACCCCTCTCGATGTTTATTGATTGACTTAAAACCACTTGATAGCAGACGATCTATTCTATCGTGCTCATTTATTATTCGTATAATTTCTGGATCTATTGATTGTCCTTCCCTTTTAAGTAAAATTGAATTTAATATACCCAATATGAGGCTCCGACTGTACGAAACCTTTAAAATTGGCTTCTCGAGAAATATGGGGTGAATGCTCCGATTCCTAGGGCAGGTGCTGATTTTACATGGCCGTATGGCATCTTAGTCAATCATCTTAAATCGTTCTTTTCTTAGTAACTACTAAACCAGTGTACATTAGTATACTATATAGTCTGTAAGTATAGTATAGTATAGTAAGAATGTATCCATTCAAAGACAATAAATAAAAGATAAATAAATAAAAAGATAAACCATCACGAATCGTTAGACGCCAGAGCAACGCATCCAAATTGTGGAAATATATCATACCTAAAAAAAAAAGAAAAGTCTGCCTGCGAAGCGCATGGAGCGAAGTGTTGAAGAAAACGGCAAAATGTCGATTCGTCGGCGTTCTCTACTTGTTGGCCTTTGCCTTCCGCCTACGTGAAAAATTGTACGTAAGCATCTTGGCTTGCGTGCCTATAAAATACAGCTCGTGCAAAAATTGAAGCCAAATGACCATCGCTTGCGTTGCTCAATGGGCTCAGGTTTATTGGAAAAAGTTGTCAAAAATTGGATTGTTTGAATGGTCCATGTAACTCGTAGCCGCGGCGGTCATATGTCGGATATCATATTCAAAAAATAAATGCTATGAAATTACCTACCAGATTTTAATAAAAAATAAGACATTTCTAATTTGTATTATCGTTTTAAGTCCTCAAGCTCTTAAAAAACACTCGATATAACAATATTACAATAATTTACCTGAGACTAAGATTGGCTCAATCGTCGGCTTAAATATTGCAGAATATTCTTAGATGGTTCCAATTATGAATCTGGGTCAGAGAAAGTTTTAGAATCAAAAAGAAGCGAAATTTTACTATCTTTAAGGCCATTGAAGTGTTTGCCTGCTTTCTAACTACTGTGGGAGTTCTTCTTCTCAAAGGCTTTTAACCTCTTTGGTTCTCTTGTTTTCAAGGGAGATTTTGTTTTTGTGTTTCATTAACGGGTTTATAGGTATTTCAAGGATTTCAGATTGCTTATTCAACTTGTGCCTCTATCCAGAAAGTATTACGTGTAAAAGCCGCTTGCCAAGTGGTCAAATAGGGGTGTCAAAGGATAAGATTATTTATTGGTGTACAACAATCCACAAAAACTAGATTAAAGATTTACAAAGGTAAAGTGTTCCCATATTTCAGTTGCAGCACGCCAATTCTGACATTTTTGATAAACAGATGCCACAGATGAATTGCGTAAATTTAGACAAGTAGTGAATGGAACCACAAAAATTTAAATGACGCCTCTTGCTAGAAGTGAAAACAAGATTCATTTGAGCAATTTCAAAGAAGTATTAATTCAACAATTCGTTTGTACCTTGAAAGCAAAAGCAAAGCACCTGCAAAGTTTGGCTTCCTTGCTTGCTTAACATGGCGATGCGTACTTTTGGATACGGATACATTTTTCAATTTTGAAATTCTATTGCAGTGACTGCTTACGCATGTCTGCTTGCATGTGTGTGTACACTGTACAGGCAAGTGTCTTTATGGTTTGCGTGATTGCGTAAGTGTGGTTGTGAATTCCAAGGGAGATGGAATAAAATTCTGTTATTTAAATTTTGAGGCAAAATTGGTTACGTTAGTGATTCTGGTTAGCCGTAAATCATTGCAACAACAAAATATTTTCGTGCCCTTGTTTGTGATTCATTCCAATAGCAATTTGAAGTCGGTGAGTTGGTGAGTGGCATCGCATTTCTCCTCTCTGCAATTGCTTTACCGCCAACAAGCTCTACAAACGGCCACCATGCGGCACTACAAACAGCAACAACAGAAATATTAGCAACACTAACAGTGTCAATAAATAGAAGCGACGACAGATGGCAAAACTGAGGGCAATGTGCCGTAGGTGAGGAGGAGGTTCAAGATCAGCATAGTCATCGGTAGCAGTACTTGCATTGATGGATTTAATGTGCAACACATGCAGCAACACAGTATGCAGAGTGCAACAGCACAACGACTAGTCGATTGAGGCGACCGAGCTACTGAATGAGAAGTTTGTTGGCCAACTGGTCCTCTCGCACGCCCGAACAGATCTGAGGTCAGTGTGGTGTGGTGTGTGGCATGTGGCATGTGGCATGTGCCGTGCGGCAATGGGGCGTGTAGTGCGATGGCAGTGGCAGACATCATCTGTTGTGCCAACGGTGTAGTGGAAACTTATTTGCAGTTGCTTTTATTGTTGCCTTTGACTGTTGGTTACCTACAGTGTTGCTCTCATCCGCCAGGATATCCACAAAGGGGGTTGGGGTCCAGTGAGTATTCAGGACATTAAGTACGAACAAAATTTATTACAGATATTTTCGCATACATATTGCGAGAAGCGAAACGCATGTTGCAGCGGGTAAATTTGTCTGTCGCAGAGCAAACCCGTACTTTGTTGGTACCGACTCACTTTAGTCTTGCCGGAAAAAAAGCATGCGCAGTACGCACACTTTGCTGTGGCTTAGATAGTTGCTGCCACGAGCATTGTTGCGTGGCTAGTGCGGTCCTGTCGTAAGGTTGCTCATAGAACGCTTCCCATGCTATTGTAATAAAGTATGTTGCAATGTTGACAACTTTAAAAGGAATTCCAGTTACTTTCAAATGATTTTGCATTTGTTGTTGTAGTTGATGTTGTTAACTTGGATGCCTGAAATGTGAGTCCGTGGAAGTACCAAAAGGCAAACAAACAGTATTTCGAATCACTTTGTGCAGACGCATGCGTGCGCATCTATAAATTTGTATGTGCACACATACATATATGCATGGATATGTATACATATGTAAGTACAGACCAATTTAGATGTACCCTCAGCCATACACAAACATGCTGACATCAAGCATTTGTCCGATACAAACATATTGGTGTACGACCCTATTTTTTTCCTACTTGTTTGAACAATGTTGCAATATGCACATGCTGTTGTTGTTGTTTTTATAGTCAGTAACTTCTGTGCTATTTTAAATTTGCAATTTTGATGAACGGTTGACAGTACATATGAGTACTTTGGAAAATCGAGTAGCAAGCACTCTTTTACAGTTGCCAAATTGAAAAGCAGGAAGGCTTATCGAATTACACGAGGAAGAAGAGTAGAAAAAGGTTAAGAGCGTATGGTTTAGGGAAAAAGTGATGGACTTTTATGCATTTAACATTAATATTAGTGTAAATTGATGAAGTTGCAACATAAGCGATTCCATACATATATAAAACTTATTGATTTTTAATATGACTTATTATTTTGATTCAATAAACTACTTAAAAAGTACCGAGTCCTGGCATACCTGTGCAATGTTCCTATTTTTTGTTATTTTTTATTAACGGTTCTTATTCTTATTGTGCAATTGCACTTAGTATCAATTTTCATTTGATAATTTAACTTGTTTTAGGTCGGTATTCTTTATGTAGTATGGCGCGTTTACTATGATTCGCAGGATTTTTGTTTTGCAGACCTTGGATAGAGGTGATGTACCTTTGGCTGTGTGTTGCGCATCCTGACTTAGCGATAATTATTTCTAACTAATTTTGTATTATTCCTGCCCTGTTGCCCTGTAAGCCTAAATTATGAACTCAAACATCTTAAGCCAATTTACTCAGATGCAATTAAGATAAAAACATAAAGGGAAGAAAAATCCTTCGGTATAGCATTTGATAAAAAATTACTATGGGAGGCGTACATAGCAGAGATGGCGAGAAAAGCCGTTAGAGTAATCACGTCGTGTCAATCGTTTGCAAGCAAAAGTAAGGGATGTACACAAAAATTACTGCGATGGATCTGCACAGCTATAGTCAGTCTTTTGATTTTCTGAGAGCCAGTATTCGGGGAGAATTGCACGACGAAGTAAACAGTACTAGTCGCACTAACAGGTGTACAAAGACTTGCGTATGCACGCATAACAGGAGCCATGCATAAATGTCTCACTGCATCATTGCAAGTTCTTCTAGAACTCACACCTCTTCACATCCATATTCAATCCTAAGCGAGGAGCGTATCCTAAGAACAACCAAAGCTGCCATTGACTCAGCCGTTCACCACAATCGCAGTATGTTTAATATTTTTGCTGAACTAACCAGGAAATTAGGCAGCCAAGTGAGACTTTTTTGCGTTATTGCATTCAAAGTTTAGGCACATGACTGTTGAAGAAAGAGACAATATCCAATTGATAATGTTTAGATAATTTGATAGATCCAATTTGTCTCTCTGCAAAACTTTTAGTATTAAAAGTTTGGAGTTTGTAAATTTTTTCGATCCCTGCATTCAAGGCGGGCCTTGGTTAACCACTGGTAGAATTTGTTCGACTACTTTTTGAGAAAGTAACCATCGCCGCGGAGAATGAGGAACCACTATTATTAGGTATGAGAGAGAGGCACTCCTCAGGTAGAGGTCCTCTTCTAAAGTCTAAAGTTTTAACTGAATGTAAAGCTATTCTAAATAAGTTGACAGAGTGGGACACCTCGACTGTTTCTTTGTCCCTGGGCACAGAGATATTCCTTGAAATTGCATCGCAGACAGTGCTGGCAAGGAAAGAAACTGAACTTAAATTGGTCAACTCTGCCCAATATGTGGGCATAATATTATTCTCAAACAAACTCTGAGGTCTATATCGCGCAGGCCAGATGTGACACGGAGCCTACATATGGGGTAACTAGACAAATCTGGTCTAGAAAGTAAAAATACAGAACTCAATTTTTCATTAATTTATACTGACCTTCCATTAGTACAGTGGTTAGCATCATTACCGTACAATGCTTAATAGGAACACATGAAAAGCGTAAGGATTTTCCTCTAATGGCTTCTGCCTCAGCTGCAGGAAAGACGAGAGAGTGGAGAGTGTAAAACACCTTCTCGGCTCTTATCACAGAGCGAAATCGCTGTCGAAACACTTACTTCTTTGGATGTTTGACAGACTTAAAATCTGTAAACATGCAATTTTTCATCGCTTATCAGATACTCCAAATGGTTTTACCACATCTGGTATTAGTGGATCGCCCTACATCGTCATGGAGACTGGCAAAAACCCTAACCTACTCAAGTTTCTAGTTGGAGGCAGAAAAAATTGTGGGGTACAATTGTAGCTAGCATAACCTATAGAAGATGTTAGGAAGTGTGATTACTTCAATTTCTTTAATTTCTTATCAGTATGGGGCTTAATATGGATAATATCAACACAACCGAGAAGGTCCATAGGGGCACTCCACAGGGGGGAGTACTATCTCCACTTCTTTGGTTATGTGCAATTAGCAAAATCTTAATAAAACTTAATGGACAAACCTTTTTTTTATTTTGAAGATTGAACATTGTCATTTATGAATGAAAAATAATATCGTTCAAATGACTGCCACGACTGGCTTTACAGTAGGCCATTCGATCAACCCAATTTTTAAGTACATTTTCGATTGTTTGGGCTCCAATTTCATGAATGGGAACTTCGATTTCGTATTTTAAAGCATCAATCGTCTCTGTATGGTTCGCATAGCATTTGTCCTTAACGGCTCCCCACAAAAAATAGTCCAACGGGCTTAAATCACAGCTCCCGCTGTTTATTCGGTTTTCAGAAACGGTAGCCAAAAGTTCGAGTGTAACTTTGGCAGTGTCACAAGTTGCACCGTCCTGTTGAAACCAAATGTCGTCCATGTCATCCTCTTAAATTTTTGGAAACGAAAACTCGTTGAGCATGTCACGGTAACGCTCGCCATTTACTGTAACCGCGGAAGAAGAAGAGGACTCACCACTTTGGAAATAGGTTTTCAATATTTCCCAATTTTGTTCAAGCTTTAAGTAAATTATGAACACATTTGACATGGTATTTGTGTTACCATTCTCAAAAAAATAGGTGGTTCAAAAAGCAAACTCTATATGGCCCACCTGTACTTAGGGGTAATTTTGGAGTAAATTAAACATTGAATTACTTGAATTTAGCTGTAAATTAAACATTGAATTACATGAGAGTCTATTGTTGCGGCAAACTCAGTTAACCTCGGAGAAGACGGACTACATCGTCCCCACTGTAAAATTCAATAGGAATTTCACCACTTTCTTCCCATCTAAGGAGGAATGAAATAAGGGATTTTCACTAAGCAACTTCGACACTACAGTCTATCCAGATGACAGTAAAATGGATTGTGGTGTTGCAGCTGGTATTTATTCTTATAGACTTTAAATTCAAAAATCTGTGCGTCTCCCTAATACCAGCAGTGTCTTCCAGGCGGAAGTGGCAATTGGGGAAGCGTGTAAATTACTAATCTCTTTTTTAACTCTGAATTGGAAGGAAATGCTATGTACAGAATGCCCCTGGGCTAAAGAACTGATAAAAAATCTATTTACAGGGTTTGATTGAAAAGTAATGAGCCTTATTTTTTTAAGCAGTTTTATTTAACCTTTTGGCTTATACAACTAATATTCTTCAAAATAGGACCCTTGAGCATCAATACACCGCTAGTAGCGGTCCTTCCACTGCAGGAAACATTTTTTAAACTCACCCGGCGGAATCGCGTTCAATTCGGCTGTCACAGTTTCTTGGATCACCTCGATGGAGTCGAAACGCCTCCCCTTCAGCTTTCTTTTCAGGCGCGGGAACAAGAAGAAGTCCGGAGGGGACAGGTCTGTGCTGTAGGGAGGGTGGGGAAGCACCGTAACCCCCATCTTGGCCAATGCAGAGGTGCAGAGGAAGGCGCCGGCGCATTGTCGTGATGAAGGGTCCAATTGTTGACGAGGTCGGGCCGAACCCGGGCGACGCGGTTTTTCAGCCGAAGGAGCACTTCTTTGTAAAATGCCGCGTTTACAGTGCTTCCTGGAGATACAAACTGTTTAGCTTTACGCAAAATTTGATCGAGTAACGTTGCTCCAACGATCGCTGAATTTTCACCACTGGAAAATCCTAACACACTTTTAAAACAGCTTTCACGCGTGGATCGATGTTGACTGCACCGCTGTTGCCAGCGAATTGTGACCGGTTTCTAGTGGAAGGGGAAGGTCCAACGATCATTTTCCCCCACCAGTCGATTCGGTTGATCGCTTGGCAGACGCTCCGCGCGGGAAGGCTCATTACTTTTCAATCAAACCCTGTACTAATTAAAGCGTAACAAAACGACGCTCTTGGACTTGGGTCATATACAGTTGAAACAGATGCAATAAGACTTTGGAGTTGTGGTGTTCCTTCCTCACAGTCTTCAAAACCTCTCCATTTTATCAACTAGTATCTTGGATACAGGAAGCTAAACTAATCGGGGCTTTGTAAAACTTTCCTAACTCTGCTACGGAATGGAAAAAATATTCCATTTCGCGCGATAGTTAGAAGGTAGCGCAAGACTTTCGCATGCAATATGATGCCAATTAGAAACACCAAGTGAGGAGGCACATTTCTTCATCATCATTAATTCCTAGAGCTTCAAGTTAGAACATAGGATCACTGAGCAGGCATTAAGTTCAATGAGTCAAAAATTGCTTTTTATTCAACTTTAACGAAACGAATACTTAAGGGCATTTTTCAGTTTTGGAACTGAGTATTTTCATAAAATTGGGCTGTTCGATGAATTATCATAGTTCTCATCGAAACGGTATAATTTGAAGGCTTCATTTACGATTAAAATAAGTTGATTTTGCTGGTGGATGTATCTTAGGTAACTGGTCTCGATTTGGAATCAAAATCTAAAATTTTAATTATTATGGGAAAACTTTTGAGGAGCGTCAGCTGCTGGATTAAAACGGAAAGAACTTCTCCTTGTAAACGGCATTAAGAAATTTATGTACATTGATAAGTGTGTTTCCTTGGAAACCAGTTTAAATATGAGAAACTATTTTTAAAAGTATTCTAACGGGAATAAGTTAATCATTATGAAAAAAACAAGACATATAATTTTGACGCGACATTTCCCCTTGGTTTGCCGGCCAATTAAAAAACTTTCAAACGCCAAAAGTCGTGACAGTTTTCCCTCGAACTCACACGGCAAAGCCATTTAAAGTGCCATCAGAATTCTTTATTAAAGAGATTTGGTAAAAATTTGTTATTGTTGCTGCAATGAAAAACGTGGCAAAGCCCGCTCGTATTGGTTGCACCTTGGCAGTGTGCCAGAAATAATAATATAAATCTGTGCGTGTGCATGCTGGTGTACCAGTGATATCATTTCCGGGCATGCAACAGTAAGCTAAATTGCAAAGAATCAACAGTTTGTTTGGCTATTCGCCCATTTTCTTCTCCGCTTCCGCAGCGGCAACCACATGCCGTTGGCAGTCAAAATGTGACATTTTTGGCTGTTGTGGCAAATGAATTATTTTGCAGCCAGCCCATACTTTGCTGTTAATATTGTTGCGAATTGCCGGTTGCCAACACAGACATGGTGCAACAAGTGCAATTTAATTAATGGCTTGTAAATACATATACACCAAAGAAGGAAAAACGAAAATATTAAGTTTGCGAACGAATCGCAAGAAATCGTGGAAATTCGAATTTGCCATGCAACAATCGCATGGTGCAGTAATGATGACAACTTTGTGACACTTTGACATCGTGTTTTGTGTTGAACGGTAACGGACGCCAAAGCAAACGTACCTTAGAGTAAGAATAACGATTAGTGTGATTGATTTGTCGTCAGATTGAAGAGCGATCTGAAGGGCATGCAGCGCTGCGGACCGCTATATCTGAAATTGTTGATTTTGTTGGGTGCCCCGAACAATAAAAATATGAGGTTACCCAAGAATTACTAAAAGGAAACATTAAGCCAGTCGAATAAGACTTAGAGATTTCGACTTGAGCTTTCAAGTTCGAAAAAATAGTATTTTATAAGTAAAGTAAGATCATACAATGCAAAAGGAAATACTTACGACTTGTTTTAATTTTCCAAGTAACATTGCAGTCAATGCGCTAGATCCTTACGTTTTCTAACCTGCAACGAAGTCTATGTTGTATCCTCAGCTGTATCTTTATACTTATCTTTATATTTATTATTTTCCTTATCTGCATATTCACCTTCAACGTTTTCCTTGCATTAAATATATAAATTTACCCTCGTTTTATGTGTATTTTTATTTGTAAATATTTCTGTTTTTATTTTTATCTTTGTCTTTATCATTTTCTTCATCTTTATATGAACTTTCAAATGCATCCTTGAATTTATAAATCTATTAATCTCGTTCTGAAATCGCTGCGTACCAAATTTCAGAAACAAGATTAAAGCAATCATTTAGTTGGGGTATTTCCATACCTGTTTGCGCATTTGTATTAGAGCCATTTTTGAACTGATGTTTTTGCTTAAAAATGGACTTATAAGTATGATATATTAAACAGATCGCTGGATCAGTGCGTGTTTTTTAATATCTCGATCTTAAATTCTCTAGGTCCATTTGAGTTTTACAGTTTGTTTTTCTTTGGATACTAGAGCCATTCTGTGTCGAGTGATCTAAGTATTTTGGACATTGTTCGTAATTTGTCTGAAATTTGGTTTGTTGCGGGCTTGAGTATAATAAGAAGTGAATTGGAAAAATTTTGGCAAAAATCTTATGAGACTTATTTAGTGTTGAAAAATTTGGTGTATGAACATATATGTACATATATGGCTATAATTTCCCGAAACCATTATTTTTCTTTTTGTTCTTTTTCAGATAACCCAAAAAAAGGAAGAAACATGTAAATAAAGTTGCTATATCGTATGTGGAAATCACGTTAGTTTAGAAATCTCTAATTTTCTTAAGTGCGCCTGTTCATTCGTTCTCAAGGTTCGCCTTGAATTGGAAGCATCAGGTGACGATGCAGAACCTGTTACAAAACGCATAAAACACGAGGAACTATCTGACACTGTCCGATCTCCGGAATTTATTCACCAAGTACAGGCGATCATCGAGGAGCCTTCAAAATCAATGAGGGCCTTGCGTGAGAGCTTAATGTTTCGGAGGGTTTCATCCGCCAAATTGTCCATAAAGTTCTGCGGTATAAATCGTAAGTTATTCGCAGAAGACAGTTTATGTTGGAGCAAACACGAGAACAGTCAGTTATACCATCAAAATGCTTTCTAAACAAAATTAAACATCCTGAAATGCCTCAGAACACCAAACTTATGGCCGCCTTACTCCTCAACTCTTAATCCTCTCTATGTTTGGGGCGTAGTTGAGCGTGAAAGCAAGGGCAACTTCATAACACCATTTCTTCCCTGAAGACTGCAATTAATACCGTTATGGTAAATATGAATAAGCATTTGAATCGGGCATGCAATCGTTTCCGCTCCTGGATCGAAGAGGCTATTGCAGATAACGGAAATTTTATTGAATAATTTTGTAGATATATAATAAATTAATGTTGTTTAAAAAAATCGTGAAGTTTCATTAAATTTCGTACAAAATAAAGGTTTTCCCTTAAGTTGCCCTCAAATATCATACCGGTTCTTAAAGTGAAATATCTTCAATTGTTTTTTACAGAAAACACACTTTTTTAATAATAATAAGTACATTTTTCTTAAAGTTTTTAATAAAAAAAAAGTTTTTTCAAAATTTTTGGTAAACAAGTTTTTTCTGTCATTTTTGAGAACCACCTCCGCTTAGATTTGTTTCATTAATAATTGAGACTATGCTCAGTAATGCCTAAAAGTTTCATGGTTCCCACCATAATCCCCTTAATCTTTCATGTTTAATTCAAATACATAAGTACCGTGAACCAGTGAGAAATCAGTGCAAAAAATGCCATATCAATTATTACAGCACTTTACAGCAGTGCTTTTACAGCACTAATATAAGGTGGGGCAAAATTAATCATCCAATTTGGTATTGGCATTACTATTTTACTAAATAAAAACAAAGAAAATGATTTTGAGTGATGGAGATCTTTATTTTGACCTTTACGCACTTCATTGATTCGATGTACGATAATTTTCAAAAGACTTTTATGACCTCACATGGGATTGCCTACAAGTTAAATGAAAGTGTACTACAGAAATAGTGTTAAGAAATTTATAGCTAAAAGTTGCCTGTGTATATGCCATGCGCCGCCTATAAATTATGTACCCACGCAACAAACTATGACACTATTAAATTCGTCTAGGATGGCATGCCAAATGGTGCAAACGCGTCCGGACCAATCAACCAATTATAATATACGCGATTAGGTCATTCGTAAGGACATATATAAATAAATTCATGTATCTATAAACTTAAATGTGCCTTTTACCTAATGTGTCGTAAATTACAATTGCGGCAGCTGTATTATCTTTGGCAGCTATGCGAATACACTTCTGCACCTCATTGTCTGCACGACCGCCGTTATCCTAAGATTAACTAGTACTCGTATTGTGAGGTACTTAAGTTGAGAGACAGTAACATAAAGAAATAGTAGAAATTGAATAAAAATATATGCAGCTGATAACACGAGCGTACATTTGAAAATTTAGATCAAAACCAAGTGTAGAATTTCAACAATCTTTGATATTAAAATTCGCCTGTTTGTCTTTCATTTGGTTACATTACGTAGTTTTGCGTTGTGCGGCAGCGTTCTTCATTTTCTTTCACAAGTCGCGCCTTGCATTTAATGCTGGTAGAGCTAAGGGGAGATGAAGTGGATAATATTTATTGAAATTCCTTATGTCATCACCACGATTTGTTCGCTGCCTCCTTTAGCTGTCTCTGCTTCATTGCTCGTTTTATTTTACTTCACTGCGTTTGCATCCTTTTATTACGTATTTTTGTGCGTCACTTGCTCGACGCCCACTTGATTTAGCAACAGTGCTGCAATGCTTGCGCTGCCTGAATCTTGTCACCAGTCGTAGATGTGCATATGTCTGTCCGGAATGCAACAGCGGCAGCAACATAGGCAACGGCAGTCAAACGCAGATCCTTAAGTGTGTTCTTAAGCTCAAGAGCGTCATTCAACGTTGCCAATGGGTGGTTGTGGCGGCGCCTGAGCGGTCGGGACGGTGTAAATCCCGCAATTTGCAACATGATTGCAACGCTCGAATAAATCATTTTCATTGGAAATGAACAGCGTGCATTCTTGTTTTATATTAATATTCAAGGAAAATGATGGCAGAGTAGCGCTAAATGAAGTGCAATGAGTTGTAACTGTGGTCTGAGCAGGAGATCAAATGATGTGCGTCGCTGTGACGCACTATGGCCAATCTAGGAAAAAATGAAAAAATATAATTTAAAAATGGTTTTTGTAACATCCTTTATGTTTGCAGCAACAGACGATTTTAAACCTAACCTAATATAATCATATACATTTTTTGATCCAGAAGAATTTTAGTGCTGAAGGCTTTTGATATAATTCTTTCCTTGGACATTGAAGGCGACTTCATAGTTGTCTCTATCACCAGCAACATAACTTTTCAACAGGGTTTTAGGTCTTTTCCCCGAAATGTTTTTAGTAACATATTCTTTACAATATGACATCTACGCTGCTGAGGGTGCTAAATAAAAAATTGATAGTTCCGAGTAATTCCACTTTGCCCAGAAATTGTTTATCCCGTGCATTATATGATTTGGCCCAACAACTTAACACCACCCATCAGATAGGGCAGACTTAGTGGTCTGTGGTGGTTAGTGGTGGATTTCACCTGGACTCTGCCAAAGGCTCTCTGGAAAGGCTCTGAAGTCAATTTCGAAAGGGGGAAATCGCGCAGTAGACGCATCAAAGAAAGTTATATTTCATCGCTTACAATTCCTTTACAGACCGAAGGAGTTAGAGCTACCGTGTTGTGGTTAAGGCTTGGAGTTATATATGGTAGGTAGCCAGATTATTGCTGCATTCTCTAAGGTGCAAGTGAAGAGCTAAGCAAACAGCTAAGCTGACTCCTGTGAACATCTATCAGTGATACAGTCTAGGATTTTGCCACACTTTCCACACACACACACCTGAGAACAATGGTACGCCTTACCACAGATAGATCGGTGGATTCTGCTAATATTTTTAATGCCTATTATGTTACTGACGATAAAATTGAGGTCAATGCATCAGCATGAAATTCTTTCCTATCGTTGTCCTTATCTGAGGTGGATGTTGAATTGAATTCCTCAAATCTTCTGCTCAAATTTTTCTTTTTAAAAATTGTCAATCTGTCATTGAGCATTGAATACAGTTCCCATTGCCACTGGCTTATGACAAAAATTCCATTCAATTTTGCTCAGCACACTTGTTTATCTGTGTAAATAATTTGCTAAAGAAAATGACTGAATCAGTTATTATTTTTGATCACCGTGCAACACGCGGCACGAGAAGTAGTTTCCGTTGTGCAAATTGAAAATTGTGGGTGATTTTGCATTATGTTGGCAATTGTTAGCTACATGTCTGCAGAATGGATGAAATTCAGATTGTGGCCATCGTCAAACAAAAAGCGTAAATTAAAAATATCAAAATTAGGCTATCTTGGTTGAGTAGTAAGAATTCAAACAAAAGGAGCACAGAGTGGCAATGTGACTTATGAAAGTGATGGCTAAATATATTTATATGGGCTGCACCGTGCACTGATACTTTTTGTGCTTAATTGCCTGACTGACACCTAGTACTTTAATAGTCACAGAAAAGTGGACTAAAAACTTTAATGCATATAAGCATATAAGCAGGGCAACTCGAAATATGCTTTTAAAATCTTATTTTAAGTGTTTGAGTTATGCCTTAAAAATTCTAAACATATGCTACAAAATTTCTTTAAAATCCTTACAAGCCTTAACCATTTTTTTTTATTTCTTATACTTGTGAATTGTTGGCAAGTTTTGACAATTTGTTGGTTTTTTTAATTAATTGTATTGAGGTTTTTGCGAAAACACAATTCGTTCATCTACAAAACTCACATATGAATTTCCAGTTTCAAGTTTTGTGCAAATTTAAAAGAACTTCAAAATTTTTTAGACGGATTTTTAAATTTTGTTTTCTGCCGGTCGAAATATGTATTCCCTTTCCAGCGCAATATAAATATGCTCTGAATTGCACTTTGATGTTCATTTCCTTTTCGACACATTACAGAAATTTGTGTTAGTAGGTACTTTTAAATGTGACAACGAGTTATTAATTTATTGAAAGTTATGACAAAATATGTCCTAAGAAATATGCCCAAAACTGAATATTATAAGTATGGATGAGATTTGGACACTTATCCACCAAGCCCCAAAACTAAACAAGAACGTTTGCTGTAGACGGGGTATATTCAGTGGAATCACACGTGCTTCGAAAAAAAGGTTAGGGGAGTTTTCCCATCCTAAAACTGAAAACCTCACCCTCCGCAGGCTTATAGTTTTTAAGTGATTTATTGTTAAAATTGCGTAATTTAGCGAAAAGTTAGTGTTGTATGGGGTTTGCAAATGTTTATTATTTCATCTCATCTGCCCACTCCGCCTACGCCATCCACAGTATTTTTTCGTTGAACTCCTTTCCACGTTAAAACCATTAAACGAAATATTAAAATGCCATATGTAAACGTGTAGTAGGAAGACACAATAACCCCCGTTCCCATCATCAACACTGAACTGAAATATTTCATTCTTGTTCGTATTTCTGTTTTCATTTCCAGGCAACACATTATTATCGTCAATTCCGAAGAAGTATTATTCTCGTTTAAACTTGGAAAGTGACGATATTGATAAATGCATTTCCATTGAAATATTTTGAATATTTTTATAAAGACAAATAAAAAGACGCGTGGGACTGCATTTTTAAGAAGGGAAGTGAAGCTTAAAAGAAAATATTATATAAGTATATATATATAAGTATATATATATAAATATATATGTATAATATAATTGGAGCTTACTCCCTTATTGCGTGTTTGGCCGAGCTCCTCCCCATATTTGTGGGGTGCGTCTTCATGTTGTTTCACAAATGGAGGGACCTACGGCTTCAAGTCGAATCTTAACGGTAAATATTTTTTATGAGGAGTTTTTTCATGGCAGAAATACACTCAGAGGTTTGCCATTGCCTGGCGAGGGGCGACCACTATTAGAGAAAACTTTTTCTTCATTTTGTTGTTTCAGACAGATTCGAACCAACGAACACCGAATTCCGAAAGGTAGCCACGCACCAACCCATTCGGCAAGGGTGGCCGCCTATAATGTAATTTTAAGTATAATGAATTTGATGAAGGCAGTTTGTAGGCAAATAATTCCAAACTGCTTGTATTATTTCTAGAGTGTAGATATTTAGATGACTAATTCCGCGGTAATTCGCACAGATTACATGATCACCCTTCTTATGAATTAGGCAGAACAGATTTAAGTTCCATCGCAGGTATGCTTTATCCGACCATATTTTGCATAGAAACTGATGCATGCACCTTACCAGCTCCTCGCCGCCATGATTGAATAGCTCAGCCGGCAGTCCGTCGGCGCCCGCGGCTTTGTTGTTCTTTACCCGCGTTATCGCTATTCTCACTCGTCATGGTCGTGTAGCGGAACGACAATCCCGTCGTCGACGATTGGGGTATCGGGATCTTCACATTCTCTGTGACATAAGCAGTTATCACTGTTTAATAGGTTCGAGAAGTGTTCCCTCCATAATTTATGTATTTTCTGGATGTCAGTCACCAGTTCGCCGTCTTTGTTCTTACATGAAAACGCCTCGGAATTTTCGGGTGTTCTTCCTGTTGGCCAGCATCTCAAGCTCTTCGCGCTCACGTATTTCGGCCTCTCGTTTCTTCTTTCGCATAATACGTCTCTTTTCCTTTTTTAGCTCTCTGTAGCGATCCCACATGGCTCACGTTGCGCCGTCGTACCAATTGTTTTTTCGGGCTCGATAAATGTTGCTTCAGTGCCCGTGTATGCCGGTTTGTTGGGCAGTACTCTCTGAGAGTAGGAGTGAGAGTCGAGTGGCGAACCTTCTGGCTGTCTGTTGTGATTTCAGCTTTTCGATGTCGAACATTCTTTGCCTAGGTAGATGTACGTTTTTTTTCGCACAGAGGCGTGTGCGTAGTTTGGCTGCAACGAGGTAATGATCCGAGTCGATGTTGGGCCCTCGGATTGTACGTACTTTTAATACACTAGAAGCGTGTCTTCCATCTATCACAACATGATCAATCTGGTTTCGCGTTTTTCGATCAGGGGACAGCCAGGTAGCTTGGTGTATCTTTTCATGCTCGAATCTGGTGGAGCAGACTACCATGTTTCGGGCCCCGGCGAAGTCGATCAGCCTCTGTCCGTTGCCGGATGTTTCATTTTTCGCCTCATTCTTCCCTTATCCCCTCGCTGTCCACCCAGGTGTTGAAGTCGCCAAGCGCGATTTTTCGTCGTGGTGAGGCAACACTCATAGGAACGTTCCAGGAGCTCATAGAAGGAATCTTTGGTCGCATCGTCCTTCTCTTCCGTCGGGCGTGTTCGCAAATAAGCGATATGTTAAAAAATCGCGCTTTGATGCGGATTATCGCGAGGCGCTTGTCCACCGGAGTGAACGACAGTACCTGGCGACGAAGTCTCTCCCACAACAAATCCGACACCGAATTTGCGCTCCTTTACTTGGTAGCTGTATTAAACGTCGGAAGATCCGAGGTTTTTCTTGCCATGTCCTGTCCATCGCATCTCTTGAATGGCAGTGATCTCAGTCTTTACTCTCATGAGGACACCAACCAGCCAGTTCAGGTACATGCCCTCAAATTGTTATTCTTAGTTCGTTTGCAGGAGTCTTTATCAATATAGGAAGTTCTCATCCTATGCTTTAATCTTTTCAGCGCACAACCAGCTGTCCTGGAATGCTTCGTCTTCTCACATTAGCTTACTCCCGAACGGGTGTTCGGAAGCTACATAGAGGATACATGGGCTAATCCCGGGAGTTGTGAGCTGCTTGAACCATATGCAGAAGAATAGTCCTGGCCCCTCCCAAGTGAATGGCGATCAGTAACTTCCCCACTTGCGTGAACTTCTACATAATAATGAATTCCACTTTTCCTAAAACTGCTAATGTGGTATTATATTAAACCCAACTTAATCTGGTTTTTCAGCTAGAAATCATGTGATGTTTGAACGATGGACGTAAAGGTTATATCATCAGTTTGTTTGAATGAAAACGATGCTTTGTTGATTTATTACACCTGTGTACAGCAAAAAAAAAAACACCAAATCAACTGCAAAATCGGTCATTGAGTTTAAAAATCCAAATAATTTGTCATATATTTAGTTTTGTAGATAGCGTCAAATAACCGTTTTGGATTAAAGAAGGAAAGATAGATTTTATTTGATTTATATAAACTTTAGGTACATTTTGTGAATTGTTATGATTTAGTTTAATTACTTAAATGTTGCCTTTTTTAGTAAAAGTACTCAAGATTTTAGTACATATATCGCACCCTAAATACAAAGGGGCACAACTCAAAATTTTCCACACTCGAGCTTGACTTGTTTACAGTAGCACAGAAAACAAACTATGTGACATATCACGCTGAAATTTGCCATGTAAGCTTTTAACAGTCCCACCAAAAACAAAAATTTATTTTTGCCATATGTCATCCACGGACCGTTTTATTGATAACGTCTCGATCATATTTGAGTAGAAGGTACATTTTGAGTTGTGACCCTTTTGTATTTAGGGTGCGATATGATTACCTAAGGCTCGTATAGAAGCATCGGTATCTGGTTCAATAATTTTAGCCCGAGTTATATTAAAGTTAGGTGGGTTCGGATTGTTACGAGTTCTTTAGTTTTTACAAGTTAGAAGAATAAAATAAATATAATATATTAGAATTAGCATTAGATTAATTGGAGGTGTTTTAAATATCTTAGTTAGTTTACGATTTAACTGATTTTAAGGCTATGATTGCTTGTTCTTCTGTTGCTCATTTAGGAATTGTTTTAAGAGTTCTTATGACTTGAAGATATCTAGGATTTTGTGGGCCTTATACTCATAGAATTGCTCATCGGTTATGTTGTTCTGGACTGTTTTGTTTATCAAATATTACTTATGAATAGTTAGAGAGCTGAAGTTTATATAATATTTAGTGATTAAATTTTATGTAATAAGTGAAAGAGAAAAAATATTATTTACTATATCATTTAGTATACGCCACCTTTCGTTAATGCTTCGTTTTTATTAAAATTCAATGTTTTGGAGATATTTATAAGGTTAAAAAATAATTGTTTTTTCCGAAAATTTGAAAAGTTTTAAAAGGAAGTATTTTGGGGCACTAAACTTCAGTTTAACTTATTTTGAAAATTGCTAACAAGAAAAAATTGAAGTCATAATTAAAAAACGAGTGGCAATAAATATAAAAGTTATCCCCATGCGTATAGAAATATCCATTTTTCGAAAATTGTGTTTATTAAAGTCTTAAACCTAACGGAGCTTAAAAATATTATTCGGGAGTTTTACGTTACAGTTGCATTAAGTCGATGAACATTAGTAATATTGGGTTAAAGTGTAAAAGTTGTGCAGCAAATATTAAAGTTATACGCATTAAACTGAGAATACTCGTCTTTGCATTGACCACATTTAAAGTAAAGTCTAACAAGTGGCCAACACAAAATCGATTTTCGTAAAATCATTAGTTGATTTTCTGGGTAATCCACTTCAGTTATAAAACTACATTTAAATAACATTTTTATAAAAAAATTTATATATTTTATTTTTCTATTTATGTTGGATTTGAAAAATTATTAAAAATATATTTTCAAAAATCGTTTTCGTACACATTTCTTACAATAATATTTTTTTAACTTTGTAAATGTCTTGAAAACGTTTAAATTTAATGAAAAATAGAGCATTACTGAAATATAGCAAATTTATTTGACGGTTGACGGACTCTTCAGATATTAGAAATTTTTATGGCCCATCTTTGTTCTACAGTCCAAAACCGTTATTTGGCGATATCTCGAAAGTACAAAATATTCATATTTTCGGATCCAGTGAACAATTTTTCATTAGAATTGAGTGGTGTTTTTTTGTGGGTAAAATACATTAATAAAGTAAGTAAAAGAGTAAACTCTGATTATAATTGTGGCTTTGGTACCAGCTGAATGAAAAAAATGAGGAAAGACCAGGTTTATATATAAAAGAAATCCTATTTCTTGTTATCATAAGTGTTTTGGCAATTGTTAAATTTAATGAATTTAAGTACGAATTGCGAATTGCTTAAACACTTACTGAGTCTGACTTGATTTGAGTTATTTGACTTGAGTATAATTTTAAGTAACTGAAGAAATGTTATAATTTTGGAATTTATTTAATTTTGAAGATTTATAAATGAAATTTATTATGTTTACTTTTTTTATGTTTCGGATAAAACGTAGGTAAAAAAAATGTTTACATAAAAATGTTTTGTTTTTTTATTTTTGTAATTTTTTTTTGTTTTTAGTGAAAATAAGGGTTTTTCTTATTTTTGTCATTAATCATTGAAAATATGCTTAGTAATCCCAGAAAGTTTCAAAGTGCGATTCCATAAATTTTTTGGTTATATTCTAATAAATTCAGCGAGCCCGTAAAGAATGTCGCGTATCTGCTTACTAAAGTGCGTAGCCGACACTTCGATCGATTTGTAGGCGGAAGTAATATTCGACTACGCCTATGCGCTTCGCTACAGCAGTATTTTGAAATGAAAGTATGAAATCTCTGATATCGATCATTAATAAAAAAAACATAAGAAAAAAGGTTTTCACAAATAGTAGAAAAAAATCAAAAATAATTTAAACAAGAAAATAACTTTTATCCAAACACATTTTTTTAAATATATTTTATCCTAAAAAAAAATGTTTGAATACTCGAAAGAATTTACTTTAAAAACTCCATACCAAAATTTTGAACACTGAATAAATCTTAAGATTATTTTTGTTTTTAATTCCTTAAGTTTATTTCTTATTATACTTAGGTCTAAATCAATTAGGGAGATCATTGAAATATATGAATTAAAGTAGCTATATACATATATTAAAAAAAACGTATAAATTTAAAAATTTACATTTATTAATTTTTGCTTTCAGTACTTATTTCGGCGGCCGCCATAGCCGAATGGGTTGGTGCATGACTGCCTTTCGGAATTCACAGAGAGAACGTAGGTTCGAATCTCGGTCAAACAGCAAAATTAAGAAAAACATTTCTCTAATAGCGGTCGCCCCTCGGCAGGCAATGTCAAACCTCCGAGAGTATTTCTGCCATGCAAAAGCTCCTCATAAAAATATCTGCCAATCGGAGTCGGCTTAAAACTGTAGATCTCTTCTTTGTGGAACAACATCAAGGCGCAGACCACGAATAAGGGAGGAGCTCGGTCAAATACCCAAAGACGGATATATAGTAAGAGCCAATTACACTGCCCTGCATCGGTTTTGCGAATAAGATGGGTCCTAATGATCCCGAAGGGAATTTTTGCGCTAAGCACGAATCCGAGTTCAAAAATTTTCCATCACGTCAGGTTTTCAAACAACCTGTGTATATAAAAAATCAAATTCTTCTTTGAAAGAATAAAAGGAATAGATTTAAGATTTTATTGCTATGAACAACAACGAAAGAGCTGGAGTAGCATAAAAATTGCAAGTAACTTTTTAATTTGTGCATCTTAAATTAAATATTTTGCCCTATCATTCCATGCACATGAATTTAATTAAGTCCTATTCTTTTCCTATTCTTTTATAGTTTCGATTTTAATCTATTTTCTTCTTTTAATTGTTACTCTGCATTATGTTAATTATCATAAAATTCACATCTGATTGAATGCATCCCAATTGCAGTAAACGAATTTTTAATTTACAAAATTCATTCAGATTACTCCATGCCGCTCGTTATGCCTGCCTACTCTTCATTAAGCTCTATACCTATTATGTCTCCTACACAAATTTGCGTGAAACATGAGTTGTCAACATATTTGGATTGCACTGTTGTTGCGCATATTCCACAAGCCTTCCTTGCACTTGTTCCCGAACTCATATCCTTTTTGTCTACAATACGCGCAATAATTTGCATACGTTTTGCCCCAGGAACTGTCTGCGGCACGTGGAGCGAGTGGTGGTTTGTTATTTATGCAGGTAAATTTTTAAACGTGCAGCTGTGACATGTTGCGTGCTGCATGCAATACACCGTGTAACACAACGACGTACGGTGACGCAAGTCAACCAGAAATGGCGGTCGGTCGTAACCACTGGTGCGTATACGCAATATTTTTGCAATGAAGCTGTTTATACTTATTTTGCTACAATCACATGCATTATTGCTACTTTGATTTTTGCTTTTGCATTTTTAGCCTCTTTTTATTATCATTTACCATCAAAGGCGAAATTGTTTGTGCGCCCATATTCGATTCGCACACACGCCATTACAAGCACATTCAACTCGTATGATATATTCGTGTGTGTATGTATGTAAATACGAAATTTTCGCTTGAGTAGTTTTTACTTTGGCGATGGTTAATTTTTATATAAATAACAATGGAGCAATAAATCTCAAATGTGCACAAAAGTTTGTTCAAATAAAATACACAAAGGCTTATGATTGCTTGAGAGCGAAATTGGAGCTTGTTGAACTCTGGCGTTGGTCCTTGGCCTGCCGGAATTTTTTTTATTAATGATGGCAGTGACTGCTTATTATCCTTTACCTCTTCAACTTTTAATTCTCCTGAACAGAAGTAAAAACTTTTTCATTTATTCGCGACTACTAAAAGTGGCAGTGAGGCGGGGTGTATTGCGCAGGTGCAACAATTTGCTGCCAACACGGCAACTTCGGCTGGCTAGTTGACAAAAAAAAGGCAAAAAAAAATTAATTATATGTATATTCATATAAATATTTAGGTTATATGAGCTCTTGTGCTTAAAGTTAGATTGGTTGAAATTGCAAACAAAAATAGTGGCCATTGTGGGGCGAACCATAACGAAAAAGTGGGAGCTTGCTGTCATAATTACCTTAAGGAAATATTTAAATAAAGTCGATTTACTATCGCCTTAATTTATTTTTATATTTTAGGTGAAACGGCTGCTTGTTTCAGTTGGCTTCTCAATAGCACATCCTATTAATCCAGTTTTCCAAGACTTGCGTGGAAAGCCGTCACTTATGGCTCTATACCACGAATGGCTTGTGACGCGCATAACATCGGTTCTTCAGGGCAGTGTCTTCGAAGTTTCCAATTGATATCGGCAAGACAGCTGATAATATGATAAACGCACTTGGCCTGCAAAAGATGGATTCTGGTTTGAGCTTTGTGGCATGGCATCCCACCCAGAGATTGTTCAAGTCCGTATACTTAATCCTCGGCTTCCAAAAACCATTTATCATACCTTATTATGCTGTAGCGTTCACCGTTGGCCGAAACGGCGTTTGCCCCAGAATTTTCAAAGAAAAATGGGCCAATGATACCAGCGCTCTAAAGTCAGCACAAAATTGTCACTTAAGGAGGCATTGGTTTCTCAACAATAACGTCCCAGATACAGCAGTTTCGTTTGTTGACATAGTCGCTGAGATGAAAAATCGTTGTCCATTTCGAGCTGCCATTAGAGCCCTAATACCAAATAAAGAAGTGATATGGAGATATGATACTCACTTTCTGTCAATATTTAAAGTGTAAAATAATAATGACTGTATTGACCTGTATAGGAAATATTCTTATCTTCGCCCTTTCTACGATTAACTTGAATAAAAAATGGGATGACATAACGAACTCTTGGCTCAACGTAGACTGGTAGCCAAAAATCTTATTCTTCTTTATTTGCTTGTTCGATTTCGAGTGTTAGCGATCATACAATAATAATTTTTATTGTTACATTAAAAAATTTTACTACTCAAAGAACTCAAATTTTATTTATATTGTTTGCAATTTTCACTTCTGCATCACGATTTTTAGCCGCATTACATAGTTCCGTATAGAAGTTCAGACCACATGCGCTTTTTAAAATGAATTTTGTGTTCGATGTTAAAATCATGGAGCGGCCGCCGTAGCCGAATGGGTTGGTGCGTGATTACCATTCGGAATTCACAGAGATGTCGTTGGTTCGAATCTCGGTGAAAGCAAAATTAATAAAAACATTTTTCGAATAGCGGTCGCCCCTCGGCAGGCAATGGCAAACCTCCGAGTGTATTTCTGCCATGAAAAAGCTCCTCATAAAAATATCTGCCGTTCGGAGTCGGCTTGAAACTGTAGGTCCCTCCATTTGTGGAACAACATCAAGACCCACACCACAAATAGGAGGAGGAGCTCGGCCAAACACCTAACAGAAGTGTACGCGCCAATTATTTATTTTTATTTTTTTTTTAAAGGTTTTTCAAAATTTGCACAAGGTGTACCTTGTCAGTTCTCTACTTACCCTTATTCCAACTGATGCGTCCCAGTTTCCATTGGCTCAACAACCAAGGTACTATATTTGTAGCTTGAAACTTTTTTTATCAGTTCGTCATTTATCGTTAGTACATAAGGACTTTTTGAAGTTGATTCTTAGTCCGAATTGCTGACTGCTATTGGTGGCTTTATTCAATGGTAGGCGTATCTTTTACCAAAAATCTTGCAAGCAAGTGCTGCCTGTTTTGGTTCGCGAGTGGTATTTAATTTCGCACGTATCCTGCATATCTGCCGAGCTTTTCCCTAACTGTCACGTGGGAACGCGACCGATTAGAGGTAGTCAATTGCACACGATCAGGTTCTAAATAATATCTTATATGGCTATGTCATTTGAAGAAAAACATATGCTGGGTGTTTTGAGGTTGGTTCCACTCAAACCTAGATACTTTTTGCTAATTTTTTTTATCAATTTGGAATTACGTCATACCCAAAAATAAGCAGTAGTAACTTCATTGGCAAAGAAATCGTCGACGCCTTATGGCAAAAGGTTTGAAATATATGTTTTTAATCTCCAATTTCCCGCTTTATCACCAAAAGCTGGCACTGATTACGTAGAAATTGAAACTAATTGGCTAAATAACTAATTTCACTGCAGGCTCGTAAAAATGGTAAAGCCTTAAAGATTTGATTCTCTCTAATTTGTGCATAAAACGTATTTATTTAGCGCTTTTATGTTTTAAGATGTTATATAATATATGCCTACTTATTTGTACAAGTATAAGTATGTATTTATGCGCGTATCAAAGTATGTACGAATGTATGCATAGCTATTCAGTTGCATACAAACGAACATTTAATTGAACAAGTAAATAGTAGGCTGGCTTTTAGGCTTCAAGAAAGTTGCTCACATACATTTGCATGTATGTGTATACAACACACCACGAGAGCCTATTCGGCTTAGAGAACTGACTGCTTGCCAAACTGTTTAACAACTCTACATGTTAGGCTTTATTGTGCGTACAGTCGTCGTTATTTTGTGCTGATTTCGTTGTGATAAAAATTAAGTCCTTGCGTATCATTAATGCGCACTGTATCAAACCAACATTGCCACAATTCGGCAGTAAAACAACAATAAAGTGATACTGGGGACCAAACAATTACCGTATTTGAGTTGTACGAAGTTAAAACACACACAACATACATACAAATAAATATTTGCTCATTTCCCTGTACGGGAAACCTGAACCAGTGAACAAAATTTCTGGTTCAAAACGGCTACGAATTCGCCAAAGCAGCAAAGAACTCGTATATGTATGCAAATCTCTCTGCGCACATAACGGTCATAGGAGTGTGTGATTACTACGTTTTCTGATACTGTAAGTTGTCAGTTCGAGTTGGACTGGAAGGAAGTAAGTTATTGGGTCCCATACGAATATTTAATAAAATGTAAACGCTTTAACTTATATACAAAAATTTAGCACAATATCCCAAAAAAAGTCTGCACATTTCTGATTTTCTATAAAATACAGAAACTTGGCAGCTCTCGAATGGCGCACCAGTGATCTACCCTTTCCACTACAGCCTTTTACAACTACAGGAAGGTTGTCTGTAACAGGAACTTAAATTCAAAATTGCGGCTGCGGTATCTTAAATGTCACGTTTGGTCTTTTTTGTTGTATGGTGCTGTGGCTGAAAGCTACGACTATGATAAAATTGGGGGCTTTTGAAATGAGCTGCTATCGAAGAATGTCAAAACTATCTTGAACGCAAAAGATAAGCAACGCAGAAGTTTTACGTAAACTTAATAAGGAAAGAGAGCTTTTAACAACAATAAAGCGTCGACAAACCGCATATTTCGGGCATATCACGCGTGGACCTAGTACGCAACTCATTGTGCAAGGCAATGTTGAGGGTAAATCTGGCATAGGAAGGAAACAAATGTATTGGTTAAGGAATATAAGAGAATGGACTGTACTTCGAACAATTGGACAACTCGTACACGCAGCACGAAACCGTGAAGATTATCGTGATGTAGTATTAAGAATAAATTCAAGTAAATTAATAGTTCTGTACCTACAAAATTTGTAAATTTTGCATAACACTATAATGCTATAGGCAAATAAAGAAGAAGAGGACTATTTATTTACAAAAATATAGTTCAGACTACAACAAAAATAATATAACTAAAAATTCTACACTTTGTACAAAATTTTCAGAAACTTAACAAATTTTAATCAAAATTAAAAATTTTCAGCGTTGTAGCTCATTTCATTTTGGTGCCAGTTAAAGTGGCTCAAAATTTGCTTTTATTTTTGATAATTTTTTTTTGTTTACGGTGCTTTGCATTTTCTTCCATACAACGTACTGCCGAAATTTTCTATATTTGTATGCAGAAAATATGCAAAGTTGCGTGCGAAAAAGAAAATTGAATGGGGTATAGCGCTTACGGCACTCTGAGAATTTTTCTATAGATGCGCACTAAAAAGTTTGAAATCTTGGTGAACATTTTTAATGTTTTTATAAAGCTCGGAACTTTAAAATACATGGGTAGTTAAAAAAAAAGGAAATATATTTTTTTATAGTTTTTTTTAACTAAATAAATAGTTAAAACCATGCAATATGCCACGCTGTTAGTATTGTGAACACAGGTGTATGTATGTAAGTATATGTAATTGGCGCAAGGTGTTGGCCCCACCTCACCTCCAATTTGTAATGCGCGCCCTGATGCTGACCTGCAGTTTTATGCCAGCGTCGAACGATATATTTTCTTATGTGAAGTTTTTTATGACACAAATATAGTAAAAATCAGCTTTACCGATCATTTGATGTTTCGTGTTTACAATGGGTTGCATTCCGCCGCAGTGGTAAGTTGTATTCCCCATGGATATACTAGTAATCCGTTGGATTTAACACTGGTTAGGAACTATCGAAGAAAGTGAAAAGGGTGACTTTTTATTTTGCTAGAAAATATTTTTTTTATTAATTATTATCAATTGTATGTCCTTGAAAGTGGTTCGCCTCAGATATAATGCATACACGATTACTGGCGCCAGCGCTTTTTCCAATCCTAAACGCTCAGTTGATTTGGGTTTGACCTCTCCAGCGATGCGGTTCTTATCTCATCAATTGTGATAAATTTTGCTCTTTTTATATTTTTTAGGTTTCCGTTTCAATTGTTTTAGTGTTGTTGTTTTGGGCACTTTTTTGTAGTGCTCGGCACATAACTTCAAGGTAATATTCTGCATTGACCTCACGACCTTCATACTCCAAAATGGTGAGTAAAACTTTTACATTTGACCGAACTTGGCTATTTGCGGTTTTTGCTCTTCTAGTCCAGTCCATTGGGATGGGTTTTGATCTCGACATCGTAGCTATATTCATGTTTCATCACCAGTTGTGATCCCTTGAAACAAATCTTGATCGCCATCGACGCCATGTAATAGGTCCTGAGTAATGCTCATGCGATAGTTCTTTTGGTAAAAAATTTAGCAGTTGCGGAATAAAAATCGACGAGCACACCAACAGACGACTAACTTTTAAATCTGTCAAAAATAAACTAAAACTTTAAAATGGCTGATTATATGCATCAACATTTGTTTGGGACATGTGCACTAACATAACAGAAAATAAATCAGAAATTGAATGTACAGGCTAGTACTAGCTTCACAGCCGTGAAATTTCGTATGGCAATTATAAATGGAAAATGTTATATGCCAGATGTCTACCCCGACCGTGGTGACAACAACTTTTTGGCAAAATGTCAGATCTACTTCATTAATCACAAAGGGATTTCAAGTTGTAAGGCTACAATCGAATCGATTGGCTCTCTATTTAACACAGCTCTACAAAAAATTATGCAGTTGTCTTAAATCGTGTAATCGGGGCCGTCTATTAACAACTGAATTTCGTGAAATTTTGCCATCGGGAAATACATTGTTTTGATGACTGCCTATTCTCAGTCATATCCATATTATCACCACTAATTCAGTAGCTAACATCACTCGATAGCGTAATCCATGAGCCGTAACCACATTGCCAGCCGAATTTTTACGCTTCGGAATCCGGTTGCGCTGTTTAGACACCTAGGCGCGCGTAAACGTGTATGTGATGAGCCAGTCGACTGAAATTTTGTTCCAAATTTTAATAGCGGTTTCAGAAGGGTATTTATGTTAACAGAAAATATCACGAATTATACGGGATATAAATATATTCATAGCAGATTTTTATGATTTTAATGCGTTTCTCGAGCGAAATTGAATTGATTGTAACAACTGCCATAAGTTCTATTACGTATATGTCAAAAAATCGAATGTCAATACTGTCATGTTATTAGACTTGACCTCTACTGCAGCACAAAGCTCTTGTTGAAAACCTAGCCCGCCAAATTTTAAGTCACCGTTTTGTTGAACAAACCTCATACATACGTGGCATACATATACATACATATTCATCCGCAAAAATTATACCCTAGCCTGCTCTCATGCATTTAGACTGGATGGTAATGATGTAAACGACCGCGTAGAGATGTGGTTGGTAACGAAGTGGTTGGGCGGCATCTCAATTACTTTTCTGTTTTTGTCAACGTACATACATATGTTTTCAGGTTAAAATACGGTGTATTTGTACGTAAATGCGTACATAACTATCTATGTATGTGTAATATACTCGTATATATATAAAACGATTGCCTCTGTTTGTAACAAAGCGGCAACAAGAAGATTGTGCATGTGCAAAATGGCTCAATACGTTTTGGAGAATTTGACACGTTAAATAGATTATTTTGTAATTCTTTGTTTCTCTTTTTGTTATTACTTCATTCTCTTCGTAATTTTTTTCTTGCATTTGCCATGTTTCTGACACTTATGTGGATACGACCAATAGCAAATGTCAGAACAACTAAATTCTCTTCCTTTTCATTAGCTTATATTATATATGTATGTGTATTTGTGTCGTTTGTATTCGTATAGGCATATATATAAGTATATTACTTTATGAGACTTGCGGCATCATTAAATATCAACCGATTTCAAAATAAATAAAATGCATGTCCTTTTATTTTCACTATAGCTCAATTCACGCCCAGAAAAACCACCGAGGTGTAAGAGAAAATGGTAAGTTTCCAAATATACTTTAATTACCAAAAATGCTTCACCTGAAATTTTGCTTTAAATTTGTAAAAGGAGTGAAACTTTTCCCCGTATTTACGAAGTCAATTTAGAATTTGGCTATCAAGTCATATTGGGGTACACCAAGCTTGTCAAGCGAAATTAATGCTCGATAGTTGCTTTTAAGAGGGAGGGAATTAACGTTCTGGTATATAAATGAAAAAAAAAAAATTAAGAAAAAGTTTTGTCTAATAGCGGTCGCCCCTTGGCAGGCAACGGAAAACCTCTGAGTGTATTTTTGCCATGAAAAAAAGCTCCTCGTAAAAAACATCTGCTGTTCGGAGTCGGCTTGAAACTGTGTAGGTCCTTCCATTTGTGGAACAACATCAAGACGCACGCCACAAATAGGAGGAGGAGCTCGGCCAAACACCTAAAAGTGGTGTACGCGCCAATTATATATATAAATATATATTTATATAAATGAAGTGTTCAAGCTTCAAAGCTTATAAACTTTTATAAAGGCATTATTACAGCGTAAGCAAGTTGAGCGTAATAATTCCCGTTTGGCGAATGTAATAAGTCTCTGTCTAGATTATCGTATGTAGAAGTGGTTCTTAAAAAACTGAGTAACATTGTTTAAAGTGGTAAATGTTGGATATATTCTACCTTCTACTCATCTTTCCAGCTTCTACAATATTGGTTTGGCGAGGCTCCGTTATTACATACATTCATTTCCGAGGACCGCAATATATTCCGTGCTCTTCGTTCATTTATTGTTGGCCAAGCTGAATGCGATAGACTGTAGTTGTCCATAGTATACCACCTGGTATTGGTAGTCCAGTTAACTTTTTCCTAAACTTGTGAAACTAGGAAACCCCGTGAAGTTTGTACATTTGGACTGGACTTTCCCTTATATTCTATGAAACTCTTTCCATGTGCACTGTATATACATACATATATACGTATTTTCGCACTCAGTACAAATTGGTGCTACGCTGTCGAAGAAATTGTTGGGATGCTTGACATTGTTGAAAATATTTCGATTTCGACATTATCGACACAAGAGCGGTGATCATCGTGTAACGTCGTTGATCATCGTGTAACGTCTAATTGTATAGATCTCGTCTTGAAAAACGCTGCAGTAGTCTGGAGTACAATTTTCTTTCACGGAGGCTGTTGATAGAGTTCACCATATCCTATTACGCTGTCTATTTGTAAACCATCTATGAAGATTCCCTGCCACTGTTTTCGGAGAACCGACACTCTTTTTTCCATTATACATTTATTTTTAAATTTACTTCAAAAACAATAAGTTCTTTATAACCAGTTCTACTCACCTCTGCAATAGTTTCCAACTCACCCTTTTACCAAAGAACTTACTTGGACTATACGTAAGGAATATGAAAACAGTATTGAAACTTTGCCAGATTAGGCACTTTTCGATTTACCCACAATTGTTTGAATGTATAGGGTTTTCCAACTAGGGCAAGATGAAATGAGCTAAAACAGGATGTGTGGTAGGTAGTAGGGAGATGGTATTTATAATTTTTTTGTACATCATTTTGGTGAAATATGACATAGTTCACATATCCTCTTTAGAACTGACCACTTTCAATGGTGACTGAATAAGAAACCACAGTTTTCACAGATGCCTCAAAAAAATATGACCGTCACAGTTAGTCAACAACGACCTCCTCCTGCTAGGAACCCCTATAATATGAGAATGTACGTGATTCTTCCATAGGTATGTTGTATTAAATATTGGCAGATGTATTCTATGTTTAAAAGTTGGAGAATATCTTTGAAAAACAGCAGTTATTTCACTAGCATTAAGTTTACGGCGAAAATGTGCGTACTGAAATATAATTTATTATGAGCACCATGGGACGGTGTTAAATACACACATTTCAACTGTTATTATTGTTATTATCGGGCCCTAATGCACTGCAACCTCTGATGAGATCTACTGTGCTTGATGCTAAAGGACTTGAGTCGCGCCACCTAAGTGTACGAGTCTTCGTCTTTCAAGAGCTGGTGTTTCATCATTCAGTTCGCAAAAAATGGAGATGCTTGTTTCTACTAATTCTAGGCTCCTGAAATGATAACGAATACAATAATATCTCGTGTAGTATTCAGCGAGAGTCCGTAAGCCCCATCTACTGAAGTTTAGGAACTTATTTGATGCACTTCTGGAAGAAAGTATAAATTGTTTAGCTTGCTCTTTTCCGGACTATCCATCCGATGACGAGAGAATTCTCCGACCTCCCAGTCTTTGATAACTTTCTTTATTGGTTGTTATTAGGTGGAACTGCAATAAACATAAGGCTGCCTGACTGTATGATAAAATACAGATGCGCTTCGAAGGCATTCTCTGTGACAGATTTCTATGCCATGCATTTCCGCTTGAAAGACAGTGGGGTAACTGCCAATGGGTAACTTCAACTAACTAAAGTAAAATGTCGGATTCTGTAGCCAATAATTATATGGATAAATAATATTGGTGCACGATATACATATATACAAGTAAGTCAAAAACATCAACATTCATACAAAAAATTTGTACGTGCATAAGTTCTCTGCACTAAACATTGAGTATAGATGGAGTATAGCGCATCCATTTGTGGAACAACATCAAGACGCATACCACAAATAGGAGGAGGAGCTCGGGCAAACACCCAAAAAGGGTGTACGTGCCAATTATATATATATATTGTATATATATAGCGCATTAAGGAATGATACCGATTCCCGCTCAATCCTTAGAAAATGCATTCTGCTGTCAAGCTTGAGTTAATTTCGATTAATTTTGAGTCGGCCTTTAGTACAAGGGGCCGCAAAATTGATCATTCCATAAAAAATTGATTTTTAATGATGAAAATCTTTATTTTGACTTTTACGTGCTCCATTGCTTGTTTGCTTGTTCACTGAAATTGTCTTGTCCACAAGTGTCAAATATCATATGATTGGCCTACGACGCCATTTGTAAAAATTGTACATTTTCCGAATGGCTGATTAATTTTGCGCCACTTGGAAAATACTTAAATGCACAATTAAACCGGTAGAAAAAATTGCCTCAATAACTAGAGCAAAAAGGAATTGGCATTGCACAGAAGATCTAACAGCATTCAAAATCTATTTAATTCGCATTAGCTTAAAGATAATTAAATTATGGGTTTTAGGCAACTAACTCTGTTTTGATCCTGTTTAAATTTTTACCTCGGTGGCTTATGAGTTGCTCTCGATGAGCACATGAATTTGTACTAAGCACGCAAACAAACACATGCCGTGTAAATGCGATGCACATACATACATATATGGTACGTTATCTTATTATTGCACACATCCACACACACAAATGTATACATAAAGACATTCAAGCAAAATGTGTGCTTTGCCAAAAAATTATACTCCCATCAAAAGAAATTAGGCTGGCAGCGAGTGACAGGCGTCAAACGCCAAGCGGAGTGGTTTAACGTTGGCAACAATTGCTCTTATAACATCTCGCTAGTCGCGTGTCAGATCCTCCTTCCGCTGTCAGCCTTCTTTTTACTACATCCTTTACTGCTTATCAATATTCCATCAGTTTCTTGACATTTTTTTTCTGTTGGGGATGTTGCGAATCTAAGGCAAACATTTTCATTTTGCTAACCAACGCAGCTTTTTACCAGTACGTAATTCTGGAAATGGTAACAAAAACTGAATTTAGATATAAAAAGCTGTATATATAGTACGCATGCACATAATCGTATACGTGTATTTGGTAAGTGGATGCACATACACAAATACATGCATATGTATACACTTATTCGTCAGAAGAGACAACAACATTCCCAAAAGCTAAATAAGAAATTGCAATGTAATCAAAAACTCATTGTCACAAATGTTGATGAGACGTTGTACAGGCTGCGGCCGCGACTTGCGCCGCTCTTACACGGGTTTGGATACGACAGAGGGCATGCCTTAACCCTTATGTGAGAGAGTGGCGTGGTAAATGGGAAAAATTTGAAATTTTAAATCCAGCTTTCTGTTTACACAAAATGTTAAATTTTTTGCAACTACAGGGTGACCCAATTAGTAGTTAAGTATTCAAAATGGATATTTTTCTATGATTTTCTAGTCTATCTCTCCTGTGTAGTGAGCTAATTGATGCCTCATTTCGGCCAAACTTTATTTTCGGAATTCATACTTTTGCGAGAAACGGGAGAATGGTAATATTATTGTAAATATTGTTTGCAACACTTCAAATAGGATACCAAGAGAGAGAGAGAGAAATATACAAAGAGAGCGAAGAATGAGAAACATTAATGAAGTAATTATTCGATAGAAAACAATACCAAGAAGAGATTTCATTATTTTGAAATTATAATTATAATAGTAATTGGCGGACGCCGCAGCCGAATGGGTTGGTGCGTGATTACCATTCGGAATTCACAGATAGAACGTTGGTTCGAATCTCGGTGAAACCAAAATTAATAAAAACATTTTTCTAATAGCGGTCGCCCCTCGGCAGGCAATGGCAAACCTCCGAGTGTATTTCTGCCATGAAAAAGCTCCTCATAAAAAATATTTGCCGTTCGGAGTCGGCTTGAAACTGTAGGTCCCTCCATTTGTGGAACAACATCAAGACGCACACCAAAAATAGGAGGAGGAGCTCGGCCAAACACCCAGAAAGGGTGTACGCGCCAATTATATTATTATATTATATTATATTATATATATAATAGCAATTGGCGCGACAACTTTTATTGGGGATTTAGTTGAGCTATTTCTTCTCTTTGGGGTTTGCGTCGTGGGGTTTTTTGCAACAAATGGAGGGACCTACAGTTTTACGTTGCCTCCGAAAGGCAGATGATGAGGGGCGACCGGTACTAGAAAAAACTATTTCTATTATTTGGTGTTTCGTGCTGCAATAAGCGCTTGGTTAAGTTTTTAAAATAGTCTCTGTATTTTCTTTCTAATCTACTACTAACACCCATTATACTAATAAATTTCAGATATGTCTTCGTTGATAAAATATTCGATTTCAGAAATTAAAAATTGCTTGCGGTAGTTGATTCCGAAAGGAGATAAAACCAGGAAATGTTTGGAAAATATTTCATAAAATTCTTCTGCCAAATTGTGAATCTGTCTCTTAATTTTTGTGCTATGTTCACCAATTAAAATTTTTTAGAATATAATCCTTATTTGTCTGCATTACAAGTCAACTACAAAACTACTTTTCAAATATTCCCTTCTAGTATTTCTATTGTACTTAATCCTGCCATAAGTTCTGTTACTGAATTAGTGATTAATTGCTGCATTTTATGCACATTTCACTCAGCATAAAAGAAGATTTACAGTCAATTCTGCAAATTTACATAGTTTTTATGAAATCTTGGCGGAAGATTATAAATATATGTATATACAGATTTATCGGCAAAGTTGAGGGCATTATTACCTAGGCTATTTCTGATTAATTTGTTTAATTTGGTTTTCCCGATATTCAATTTAAAACTTTTTTTGCTTTTACGTAAATTTTTTTTTTTTAATGTTAGTTCAAGGGTCGCATCTTTTCCTGTTTTTAGTTAAAAGTGTGTCTATTATTAAATATCATCAATAAAATTTTAGAATTAATAAATTCTGATAAAGTTTTGAATTAACGATTTTTCGACGGATGACTTACTATTGAATTTTTTCTTCTTTTGCATTATATAAAGACGCATCGAAAAGCATATCCTACTTGTTATATCTAAAATTTGGTACCTATAGTAAATAATAAAGTAATAATAATATTCGTACCCAATTAATATACATTTGCAATGCCTTGTCTTGGTGCAGAGGTTTCAACACTTTCAATACGTTTTTGCATGGCAAGACAAATTAACTTATACCAGAGCATCCTTTACGTAATTATATTGGCTATCCATCCGAACGAATTACGCCATGCTGGACCTGATACCATCAGTTAATTCCATTTTATACCTAATAATTTCACGTTTTTTCATTTTCTTTTAGTGCTGAGATGGTCGCTGTGTTTGTTTCATACACTTTGAGTTAGAAAAAAGTCCATAAGGGTAAGTTCGGGCGCCTTAGACGGACAAACTATGTCAGCGAAAAGGCTTCTCACGCAATATCACCATGGGCTCTTTGGCGTGTGCGGCCATGCGCTGTCTCGCTGAAATGGTATCTTGAATGAAGATGTTCTCTCATTACTGGAAAAAAAAGTATTCAGCATGCGCCGATAAGATACACCGTCCACAGAAATTGCTTGCTCTCGGCGATTTTCAAAACATATGGTAAAATTATTCCACTGCATGACAATGGAATGTAGGTTCTGTTCTTCAGGTGACCAATAATGACAATTTTGCTTATTTACACTTCCATTTAAATGAAAATGACTTCAACATTTCAAAAGATAGTATGAAGTCACTTCAACGCGGTGTGGCAGAAACTTTTACAATTTGAGTTTTGAAGGGCTGTCTAAGACCCTTCCTCAATATTTCATGCACAATAGTCTTTGGAGGGCAGCGCTTTCTTGCTCGCGGACTGACGCGGATTAACGTGCGAATTTGTACCCACGAGTTCAGTATATTCATTAGTTTTCGATGTCCGAACAGTCGACGGCCTGAGGCTGGTTGCCACCGAAGTTATTGTCCGGAACCTTCGCACCCATATACGAATCAAATCTTCACTAGCGCATCCTGTATATGTACGTCGAACCAAATATACGACGAACAGTGGCACACGAATCTTTGGTCTTGAAGTAACTCTGACATCGTGACTAAATAACCTCCACGAAAAACGAATTTAACGTGCTCACCTTCGTGCTCCGTCATCGGTTATGGAGAAACTTTAAATTTAAAACTTAATTCTACCACCACATACCCTGTATGTAAGTATGTATGTTTGCCATTGCCCAACCAATCCGACGATGTATTAAGCATTGTATAGTGATGCGCATTTTTGTCGCTGTTATTGCGCTTTAATAACTTTTCGTTAAGTTTACTTTTGATAAAAAGAAAATGCGCTCATAATGGCCGAATTATTCTACAACGTGATTATGATTTTTAAGGGATGCACATCCATCCCACTACCCCAGTGAATCTCCAACCGCGAAATGGTGTCATGTTGTTGATCATTGTCATAAATGTGTTTAGCATGGTATTTTTAAGGGCATTGGATGCAGCAACTGTTTGCCACTACCACCAACAAAGTTCTTTACAAATAATTTTTGCTCACCCTGCTTGAGTTTTGGTGTAGCGCAGCTGTTGTCTGGTGCTTGCGAGTACAAATAAAAACTTTTCTGTAAGATATGGTGCTTTTACGTTTATTGATATTTTTTACAGCCTCGGTTTTATTGAGACTTTAAATAATAATTCATGGCACGACCTCTGTTACGAGAATGAAGACTTTGGAGTAACTTAATAAATGAAAAAATCTAGCCAAAGTAAGCCGCAATAATGGAGCTAATGCATAGAAGTAGGGCAGACAAGAAACTTTTCTTTATGGTGCATTCGTACATAGATATGCATATAAGTATATACACACATTCTGGCAAAAAAATTCAGGGAATCATTAAAGATTACAAAATAGAAAAAAAATTTGTATGTGTCGTTTTTCGTTTTGTTGTTGTTGATTTCTGTAACCTTTTGTGCACATTAAAAAAATTTAATATTCAAGATTTTAATTAATTTTACTTTAATTTAATTTTACTTCCAACTGTAATAACTGTCCCCGCTCTTTTAACTCTATAGAACTTATGCTATTCGTCATGTCCAAATGCTAATTCTGAGTCGATGCGACTAACACCAGCTTCATAACTATAAAACACAACAATCATAATGTTATTACTTGATAGTGACAATACTGCCTACAAAAAGATAACATCGGTAACTGGGATCACACGATATGTGAAGGCGATCGGCAAAGTTTTTTTTTGTTAATTTAAGTGTCCTTTTGTTAGTTTTGTGAGATATTTAGAAAGCGTACGTTGTTCTTACAAAATGAGTTCCGCGATTTGAAGCAGTGCTCCTATATACACACCCCAAAGCTCCAAAAATGCCATGTGTATCTGGACCAAAATATTTGAGAAAGTCGAAGACGTTCATTCAGTGACTCATATTCGCATAAACGTACTCTTCATTTTAGCTTTACTAACCTTCTCTCTTTTTTCTCAATGCATTTCTCACAATTTCTAGCTCATAACCTTTGTCAAATTAACGGAAATTGAGACTGCATGCAAAATTCAAGTTTCGTTGTTGTTGTTATACTTAAATCGTTTGCTCTTAAATATCATACTAAAAATAAAAACATATTCGTATAAACACATCAGCTTAAGTATTTATATAGACATATTTACAGATCCTTAAGGGGGGCCTGGTTTATAAGGTCAAAAAAATCAATTTTTTTTTTCGTTTTAAGTGATTCCTAATATATTTCAGAATATTCACACAATGTTACAGAGCCTAATTCTCAATATTTCCGTAGATACAAAGCCAAAGTTCGGCGAGCGTTAGGTAGTTACGCTGTGACCGGACATCTATAGTACAAACTTTATCTTCTTTTCTCGACTTTTCATTTTTATGATTTCTTTGAATTGGCGTACATGAATGAAAAAAAAACTAATGAGCCTTTTGAAATGAATCACAGCTTGTTCCCTTCAGTATTAAATTCTCTTCTATTTGAACTAACAAAATAGATAAAAAAAAATTTTCAAGATTTTTATACCAAGTTGAAGTGAATTTTTTTTTTATAGAAAGGCATTGTTTTCTTTAAAACCTCCAAAAAGTTGAAATTTTGGAATTTCTCTCAGTTTTCTTAGGTTATCTAGAATAAAAAATCATGATAATTAGAAATCCATTTGAATTTTTTGCTTTAGATAATAATTACGAGCTGTATCTTGTACGCCAGTTGGAAACTCCAGCGTTGCAGCGCTCTACTAATTTCTATGTTAAACATTTTTTTCAACTTATTTTAATCAGTACAAAAATTGTTTATACTTTTTAAATGTTCATTAGAAGATAGAAAAAACTTTGCAGTGCAAAATTAATTTTTTCCTTAGAAAACAAAAATCGCAAAGAGATGCAATTTTTAGACCTCATAAACCAGGCTCCCTCCTTTAATAGTTAATTGGTTCTCGATTTTTATTAATAACTTCAAAAATATGTTTTTCACTAAATTTTACTGCAAAGTACGGTCTAAATTTTCTCAAGCTTCCTTAAAGGCCAATTTTATCTCTGGTTCACTTTTATACTAGTGTCTTTGAGGTTTTGTCCATAAATTTTGCGTAACATGCGTTCGGTACTCCACCGAATACAAATCGGGACTGCATGCAGGCCACTTCATAACCTCTGCGTTGTCCTCTTCAAACCATTTCAACGATTCTTTGGAAACTGAAAATGCACAAATTCGATGAATATTGTAGAATTCGTTTTGTTGGACACAAGGCAAATATTTGCTTTTCCTCTTGATAAAAATGCCGCCACCATTAAGGTTTCTTTTTGGCATACTTACGTCGTTGTTTTTATAGTACAGTAGTAGTACAAAGGTGTTCGGGATTGAGTGCTTAGACCTGTTCAACCCCCAAAAATCTAATCTGGTCTAAAACGCCCTCAGTTTCCCACTGCATGTGTTTTTGAGCAAAGTTTAAACGATATTGTCTGTGACGGGTTTTCAACACAGGCTTTCCCATTGATTTTTTCCATTTAACGTAATCTGTGTTGCGTTGTCAGTGGAAGACCCAGCTTCTCCTTCATTTGAGACGAATTTAAAAAACCTTTCCTGGGCTTCCGTTTTAATTTGGTTTATTTGACGGTTAGTCAGTTTTTCATTGCCTTCGTAAGCTTTCTCACAAATTTCTGCCTTTTTTAAAAAGAGTGCACCACTTCGCACAATCTCTCGGCCTCTTCAGAATCGGTAAGAGTGTTAAGAAAAATTTACCAATTATCAATTTAACGAAAAAGTAGATATTTTTTAATCACTTCAATGTTTTAGGCTTCCATATTTAGGAGTGTTTAAACGAATATGTTCTTATTTTTAGTGTGATATTTAACAAGCAATGATTTAATTATAACAAAAACAGCGGGACTTGAATTTTGCATGCAATCTAAATTCCCGTTAGTTTGACAGAAAATAGGAGCTAGAAGTTTTTATGAGAGGAGAAAAAGAGAGAAAGTAGTAAAGCTTAAATTAAGAGTGCGTTTATACGAATATGAGTCACTGTAGATAAACGAGCAATGGTATACAGACGTTAAAAACGTTGACGACTTCTCCGGACGAGGCCCAAAAAAATGCCTCTACAAAGCTAGATCAGAATATCATTGATATGTCTTTGACAATGCCGAACTTGAAGCTGAAGCAGTTTTAAGTTTCAGGGAAAGTGGTATTAATATAATATATCCAAAGACAAGACTCGAGGACGTATACCTGCAGAGCACATTGAAAACAGACTGGCATGGGCTGGGCATATTCAGAAACGTAATATTCACGGATGAATCTTCCTTTTGATCCTGGTGTACTGCTGATAGTCGACAACTTCAGTTGAGGTTCATGTTTGATGGTGCTTCTCTGAAAAAGGATTTGGCCGTTTATTTTTGCTTGCCACCAACTTAAATGCATTTTTGACGAATATCATTCACCAAACTTTATCATTTGCAGACCAAGAGACTTAACTTAGGAATCTAAAACCTACAGCTCTCCATGTTTTCTAAGTTAAATGAAGTTTAGGCTAACCAGAAACACGTGATGCTGGTATGGAGGTTGGCGTACGTTATGTAAAATTGTGTAGTTGTGTAAGTCTTGGCTAATAGAGCACTAACAGCGATTTATCGTTTGTAAATAAATCCGATTAAAAAAAGAATTGGTAAGACTTCACTTTAAAAATTTTAAAAGGGAATATCAAATGGCCCTTAAATATCACTTGCGCTTGAGAGAAAGAAAATGCGTTTACCGAAACGATAAAGTGGCCTGTAATGTTAGTGGTTGAGTAGTTGAGAAAACGGCCCTCAGAGTAGCAACAGTTCAGTTACATACATATATTTTCCTCTGCATAGCATAAAGACTGTTTATTTACCATCTTAACAAATTTAAGCAATTGCTAAAAGGAACATGAACATACATACATACATAATCAGTATGTATCTGCCCTTTCTTGTCTCGTGTCCGACGGTTGCATCTATGACTGCTGGTTACTGATCTCTCGGCTAGTTCGTTGGCAAATTTTAATGTGTTTCGCAGCTTTCCTCGGCCATTTTTATCGTTTGGTGCCGTCATTTTTTGTTCGCATGATTTCCGTTGAGTGGCGCGTAGATAACAGACTGCGGCGACAACAAACTGAATTTATAACTCGGCCATAACTGCGAATCGAGTAATAAAGCACTCACATAACGCCCGCAACACTTGCAGTTAAGTGACAGTTAAAGAAAAGCAACAAAAACATTAAACTACCCGCTACAAACGAGCGCTCGAAAAGAAGGGCAACCGAAATATAATATATAAAAATTGTATGTGTGTATGTCTGTACACTGCTAATGGCTAACACAGCCTAAAAAACATTCCGCAATTTACTTCCTTTAGAATACTAAATTCACACCAAACTATATGTACCTATGTGTGTATGTATGAATGTATGTATTATATGTATGCATGTATATGTGCATGTATTTTTATGTATTGTGTTTCATTTATGTAGACGTTTTAGCTAGCCTGGGTCTGTCGAGCATATTAAAATTAAGCGATGTACTGTCGAGAAGTTGAGTAATTTAAGTTTTCAAGATACATGTTATGCCTTCTTCACTTAATTTGACTTATAGCGTAGCTACTGTAGCCGTAAACTGAACATAAGTTACGTAAGAACTTAAAGATGTTTATCAAATCGGCTTACGCGTACATACCCATGCCGAATGAATAAGAGCACGCAATTTTTAAATTTTACTCGTAACAAAAATTAGCCTCTAACTCCAGTCATTTGATCATAACCCTAAGCCTGGTCTTCTGCTCTCACTCAGCTAAGCAGTACTTGTACACGATGCACATTCATGGTAAACATAATGTTTATAATTAACCTGAACCTAATATCTTGACAACATACTCTCATACATTGTGACCGCCATAACTTAGAAACTCATTGTATGGGCTTAAAATATTTATCACATGCAACATATTCAATAAACTTTATAGTCAGCTAAAATGACTTCACATCTTCGAGTCATACTTTGTGTTAATTTCTGCGCAAGTGGGGGAGATAATAGGCGCTAAATCAGCCGAATTTGCCTTGATACTATTTGTCCGTCCATATTTGGTTTCCTTTGAGTTTTTGCTTAACTATTGCTAATATTTTCAATAGGGTTGGCGTCAGGTGACTGTGAAGGCTAATCCAACATTTCAATCCCATTTCGCTATTTCCACTCTACACATCTTGGGTTCGACGTTTTCTTCCTGTAAAATCCAAGGTTGGTTAGTTCTTTCAAACATCTTTAAATTTATTTCATAAAAAATGCATTAGAATTGACAATAAACACAAATAAATGGCCTAATCACTTTTCGGTGAAGCAGCTCATGAACCTTAACTGGTTGCTTAGCAGTTCGCTGAAGTTGTCGATTATCAGCAAAGCACCAGGACCAAAAGAAAGATTCATTATTGAATATTACGTTTCTGAATTTGCCCAATTTGCCTAGAGCAGCGTTTCTGTCTTTGGTTACATTAACACCACTCCTCCTTTAAGCTGCTTTAGTTTCACGAAACGATAACTTCGTCTTTTTCAAAAATAAATCAAAAAACTTCTGATCTTGTTTTAGGGATGTTTTTTTTTGGACCTCCCGACTTCCCCGTACGACGTTTTTAGCATCGATATACCGTTGCACCCTTTTATTTGTGAACATCTTCGACTTCCCCAAATATTTTGCTGCAGATATCCGTGACCTTTGGGGACCTTTAGTGTGTGTGCATAGTAACACTACTTTAAATCGTTTTTCATACACTTTCTAAATTTCTCACAAAACTAACAAATTGCATAACGCGCATTACGGAAACGATACGCCTAGTTAGCCGCATTTACATTTTTTTTATAACGGAGCTCAAATTATGCCGACCATGCTTCTACTATGCGGACTGTATGGTATATGGTATGATTCAATTACACTGTATAACAAAAAAAAAACTAAATATACTTTTATGGAGACCTAGCACAACTTGTAGGTATAGTAAAACTAAGAAAAATGGTATAGGAGAAATTTCCAATACACCCCCAAAACTTCATTTTATGGCCAAAAACCCGTTTTTAGTAGGTTGATGTGAACAATCACTCCTAACTTCTAACAAAAATCATTATTCACCGCTATATCCTCATCCGACGTACGACTGCTTAAGACAAGGAGAATTTCAGCCCTAGTAAACTCTTTAATCTCTCGGACCGCTTTTGGATAAGCAACAGGGTCCCTGAAGTGAATACATTTGAATTTAGAGCAGAATGGTTTCTTCAGATTCGACGAATGGTTGTCTTCAAATCACAGCAGCACAATTCATGTAGGTATGTATGTATCCAAAATGAAAATTCGTAAAGAGGTAGAAAAGCAAATAAATAATCTAACAGCATACTCGATACCCATCTGAGTACTTCAATGAAGGATTCGAGAACGAAAATTACGCAGTGCTTTAAGTATCGAGTGCAAAGTGTCGAGTATTTACTCATAGTTTCTCGTATCGGAACCACTCTACCCAAGTTATTAATGTGATTCTTATTTCATTGAAAATATACTGCACTTCGGAATAAGATATATATGTAGGTATTTTGTGCAAATACTTGCAACTTTACAGGCGGAAGAAATGAAAGCTATTATAAGCATATTCCACGCATACATGTATGGAACTTCTTTGCGACTTAAACTCGTGACTTTTTGTTAATTGATCTAGTGTACTTTGCACTGAGTTAGGGAAGTGGCATCTCAGAATATTTTAAAGCAAAAAGGTTTTCGTTTCAGATATACAGTGGATACATATGTATATACTTATACAGTATCTTATTATCCAGCAGCCAGCTGTAGCAATATATACAGGGTGGTCCATAAAATGGCCTTTTTTAATTACAAGTTATTTTGACAGTGGCAGATCCCGCTGAAAGTTTTGGCAGAAAGTCATTATCATATCGACTAGGAACGAAATAAATCGCTTTATGCTTGAACAACGATAGGAAGTATTCCAAACCTCTAATGTAGCTCAAATATTGCAATTATTGAAAATAAATCAAAATCATATTTTTTGTCGAAGCGCATTTTCATCTCGACCGCCATGTGAAGAAGCAAACTTCCATATTTGGGGAACAAAGTACCCATCGAGAAGCCAATTAATCAGAGAGTGACAGTTTGGTGTGGATTTTGAGCGGCAGCATCGTTGGCTCATTTTTCTTTGAAAATGCTGCTGAAAACGACTTTTCGGTCAAGGACTAGCCCTTGGAAATTGAAATCATTTGAACGAATGAAGATTTGGACCATCTTTGGTTTAAGTACGATAGCGTGGCATGCCACAATCGGTCATTTGAGCGCCAATTTCGGTAATCGTGTTATCGTGAAGGACCGATATTAAGCGAACAATACATCAACGATTGAGGCCCATTAAAGCGAATATCGAGCAAGCCGTTCATGAGATAGAGCTAGAAACCGTCACCAAGTTCTGGGAAAACTGGGTTAACCGGATGTACCATTTGAAGCAGCAACATGAACGAAATTGTGTTCACAAACATACCGAAAGAAAATTGTTTTTAAATTTCTAAAAATCTATCATCATATGGACCACCCTGTAGATATATTTACTATTTAACATTTACTTTGTGTAATTACTGTAGTTCCAATGGCTAATGCCGGCGTTTACTTACATTCCTTCACTAACTCGCCGCACTTTGTTTTCTTTTCACTAGTGGAAAGTGCACGTTTTGAATGGCAATAACAGCGCCATCTGTCTTGCCACTTTGCAATGTTAAATAGATGATATTTTGTCAAACACGTTTGCTACGTGACTGAAAAATAAAAATTAGTATGCTTCAAACTCAAAGCCAGGAAAATATTCACAACTACTGGAAAATACGCAAGTACATATGTTTGCGTTGAGTTATACACACATCTATGCACTTAACTGTATGTTTATTCAAGTACATTTCAGTATACACATACATACATATGTACGTATAAATGAATGCCACATAAAACTTAGGGCGATAAGAGCATCGACAAGCGGAAGGAGTTGAAGAAGTCTCTCGTTGAAGATGCAGGCAAGGAAGTGGTGGATATGTTGGTCTTCCTGTTATAAATGGTGTCGAAAATTTACACCCACATGCAACATTATTGATTGAAGAAAATTGAGCGTGGGTGCTTGTAGTAGTTAGAGCACGAGGTGAGCTGGCGTTGGCGGTGAGCACACCTGTGAATAATACGCGTCGATGCGTACGTGCATGTCTTGTACACTTCCCGCGATTCCGTTCCTTGAGCTAGATATCAAGAAGGTATGCGGAAATGGGTGTGATACAACGGTTATGCTATACACAAAAGCAGCATTTCGAATGCATGGGTTTAATTTTGTGAGAAATTTTTTGCTGTCAAAATAGTCGTAAATGAGTTTGACGGCTGTCTGAAGGTTGACATGGGAGTGCATGGTATCTACATAAAACAACAACGAATACCAATGTGTAAGTTTTCTTACGGTTTGTATTCAAGCCATACTTGTACATACGAGTATGCACATGCGTATGTAGATAATCGCGTTTTCAGCTCTTTCCAAAAGAAGTTTTACATTTTGATTATCACAGAAAACTTATTCCTATTTTGCCTTAGACCAATCGTAAAACCATCTGTCAGTTAGATAAATTTGAAGTAACGAATGATTAACACACACTCATCTGTATTATCATAATATGGCGACTGTCGAATTCGATAAGTACGGGTCGGCTTGGGTTCGACGTTCCCTGCTGGCATATGAAAGGCAAACGTTTTTCCCGCAGCTAATGAGAGTCGGCCGCCGTAGCCGAATGGGTTGGTGCGTGACTACCATTCGGAATTCACAGAGAGAACGTCGGTTCGAATCTCGGTGAAACACAAAATTAAGAAAAACATTTTTCTAATAGCGGTCGCCCATCGGCAGGCAATGGCAAACCTCCGAGAGTATTTCTGCCATGAAAAAGCTTCTCATAAAAATATCTGCCGTTCGGAGTCGGCTTGAAACTGTACCCGACTAGAATTACAGTGAGGCATGCCGAAGAATCAGTTAGGCCCGAATTAGGCAGGCCTTACTGAGGCACGCCTCACTATTACCTTACCAGGCCCACGTTAGGCAAGGCAAAGATTGGCATGCCAGAACAATAAAAAATTTGGTTGTGGTCACGAAAATCTGTAGCAGTGTCTCACTTAGGCATAAATTGGAATCCCTAACTGATTTGTAGAAGGGCATCCGGGGTATTACCGGTGTTCGGTTTTTCGAACCTGCGCCTAATGAGGCAGATGTGTGGCGGTACTTTTCGGGACTTGGGCCTAGTTTGGCTGCCTTATGAGGCGCAAATTTGGAATGCGGTCTGCCTTATTTGCGCCTAATCACCGCCTTACCAAAATTTCTAGTCGGGTAGGTCCCTCCATTTGTGAAACAACATTAAGACGCACACCACAAATAGGAGGAGGAGCTCGGCCAAACATCCAAAAAGGGTGTACGCGCCAATGATAGGTATATATGACAAGTTCCTAGTGGATTTGTGTCAGGAAAACCAATTCTGTACTTTTCAAGTGTATATTAATGAGAAAAAAATATTGATCACTCTATTATTTAATTAGAACAACTTATCAATTAAATACAAGGTGGCACAAAATTAATCAACCTATCAGAAGATTTATAATTCTTGCAAATGGCGTCGTACGACAATCGTATTTCACCTTGTGAAGTTGAAGCTACATTATACTAACAGATAAGCGCGTCAAAGAAAATATTTCCATCACTCAAAGTCGTGTTTTGCTATTTATCAAAAACATTATTCAAAATCAAATTTAGATGCTTGATTTTGCTGCCTCGTTTTAAGAAATCCAAGACTATTCCAAGGTCAGTTTCATATGTAGGCAAAATATGAACTGTGAATTAGCCTGTGGAGTCTTTAATTCGCGTAAGTCATCAACAATAAAGTCTCATAATAATACCAAGAAACTTAAAATCCCCAAACTTATGTTCTCAGATATAAGTGAAGCAACAATTTGGACATAAAAAAAAACTAATACTATCACCCCACACATTTCCCTGGCCTTTGAGCTATTGTCATGGCAAATAGGTAGGAACAATCAGATCGCTGGAGTCTCACGGATGATACGTTATGAGTTTTAAAATATGCAACAAATATTTTGGTTGCCTAATATTTATTAATTTCCGATAATAACTTCGAGCTTAGTAGCTCAGCTCATTTTTAAGCAATTTTCCAAGCAAAGCTGATGGGTACTCGTATTATTCCAAGAGCTTGCTTATGAATAATTATATTGCACGAAAAGCACTAGTAGCTGAGGCTATCGGCCTGATGCATTAATAAGCAGATGAAGTTTGGAATTAAATAAATATTTCCTGATTGGCATGCAACTTGCGAAATATAGTACAGATTAAAAACCTCAAGAAGAAAAATTCATACCTATATCACTTGAACCAAAACGTTCCCGAAATATATTAAGATAATTCAAAATACAAGTTTATTCCTCAAAAGTGATACTATCGCCTTCAACGCACTTATGCCAGCGTTTGATCCTGCTCTCGAAATATTTCTGCAACTCTATCCGGTTTCCATTACTTCCTTGCGTTTATTAAAACGCGTTCGGTTTTTCCATTACTCCCTTTCGGTTATTAAAACGCGTTCCCCATAGTGGCTTTTTGATTCGATCAAGTACAATAGAAAAAAATTGCAGGAAGCCACATCAGGTCAACTCGATAGCTTTTGGATGGTATTCGTTTCGTTCTTGGTTAAAAATTCACGGATAATGATTGCACTGTGCGACGGTGCGTTATCATGGTGCAAAATCCATGAGCTGTTTTCCCACAGATCTTTTCCGTTCGTAGTGAATTACTTCACATAAATGCCTAAAAAATAGTTCTTATTAACTGTCTGACCTTCTGTAATCCATAAAAACCGTGAGCATTGTTTCTTTTTTGACTGAAAACGACATGATTTGTTTGGTCTTCGTTCGTTCGGAGGTCTCCACTTGTCTGAGGTCTAGGTTGCGTGTTGTATTGACAAATTGATGAATGTTGTGTCGGACTCAGCCATGGAAATCATGTTCTTGGCAATACCAACGCGGTCCCGTTTTTGCATGAAGTTTAGATTCTTTGGGAGCAACTTTGCAGCAACACGGCGCAAACACAAGCCATAAACTATAATATCCTGAACGGATCCATAAGTTGAACAGGCCAAAGTTTGAAGTTCTCCAATTGTTTTTTTTTCGGTTATTGATAATCTTTTCTTCCACTTTATTAATATTTTCATCGGTTTTCGATGGCCTGCCATTACGTTCGCCATATTCAATGAACTCACGATCACTTCTAAAGCGTTCATGCTATTCCTAAACGCTTGTTTTCTTTATAGTTAGTATCATTACCGAAACAGTTTCCCAACATTTCTATGGCTTTCACTCCATTGAAGCCAGTTTTAAAGCAAACCCCTCTACTCTGCAGAGGTAGATTTACTCAAGCCAGCATAACTTTTGCAAATGTCAAGCAATGACGATAATTGCCATGGTAGGAACGTTAATCATAGATGTGGTAACATAACAAAAGAAAAAAAAAAAAAACAGGGCCCAAATTAATTGACCAAGAGCGTCACCTATATTATTATTTATTTACATATATAAATGGTGAGCTGGGCCGAGCTCCCCCACCTCCTGGTGTGTGTTTTGATGTTTTTCCAGTTTTACCTAAAGTTTTACGCCGTCTCCGAACTGCAGATGGTTTTTCATGAGGAGTTTTTTCATGACAGAAATACACTCATAGGTTTGCCATTATCTGCCGAGCAGTGATCGTCATCAGAAAAAACTTTTTCTATCAATTGATGTGTTATGCTCGGCGATTCGAACCTGTGCATTTCTGAGTGGTAGTCACACACCAATTCATTCAGCTACGGCGGCCGTAATTAGGCACTATAATTTATTTTCAGTCGGTGAGAAAAATGTTATGCACATACTAATGCACAAAGTTTCGCCCAACCCATCAACCCCATTCAAACATTTTTACAGGTCTGGCAATTGATTGGCGGTCTTTCTTCTTGATTGGTGCGATAACCATTTAAACGATTTTGGCCGAGTTTAATAAAGGGCACCAGTTGTTACTTCCTCAAGTAAACCGGTGTCTAGTAAAGCCAAGTCTTGCTGCAGTAAATCTTTCCAGCACATCCCGCAAACAATACTTTCAGTGCTGAATCATTTATATCCGACAAGACCGAGCCAGCGGAGTCGCTGGATATTTATTCGCTGTGCCTTGTTACGTCGCCGTAAAGGTCATGAAGCCCAATGTTCCATCGTTCGCGGTATTCTTTGTCACCAACTCGTAATGGTGCACAAATCTTCCCTAGAATTGCTCGCTTCAACACTACGCAGTTGTATAACTTATTATTTATTGATTTTCGCCTTACTAACAATACAGTAAATAAAATATTTCGAAAATACTAAAGAAGAAACTAAAGTTTGCATGAAATAGTTCATACTTTTCTCTTTTTGGTGCACATATGCAAATACTAATTCACATGCATGCTTATGTATCTATATATATGTACGTTTGCATCATATATAACTGTACCCATGTTGTGCGTCTAAGCAGGAGGTTTTTTTATTTTGTGTTGTGTATTTTGTTGACAGAGTAAAAAAGACATAATCGCATGAAAAGTGACAGGGTCACGAAGCGCTGTCAGAGAACGAATGTCTTCACAGAGTTCAAAGTTCAGTACGAAGAATGATTGAAACAGAAAGGTCAGAATAATAAATGAATATAATTCTTAAAATGTCTTATTCTTTCCTTATGTGGCACGGTTAGCTCGGGAAAGGTCCAGTGCGAATGATGACAAATAACTTTATTTGTAGACATAAATAACATATCTTGAGTGAAAAGATATCAAACTTCTTTTGAATTTTTGTCTATTTCTAGGGCGTTCCATCCGTTCAATTTTGAATTTCAGATTTTTTCGCTATTTGGTAATTTTTCATTTGTACTTTAACGAATAAAATTATGAAAACTACGAGTAACGGTAAACGATTGTTGTAAGTTAAGCCTTTTAATTTAAATATATTATTTATCTTTAATTCATTCCCTTCAATCTTTGTTACCAAACATTTTTTTTTGTGCCAATAGATTTGGAGTTAATTATCCCTGTAAAAAAACGACTCAAAACTTGATTGGCAATAACTCGTGATTCAATTATAAAAGGTTATGTAAAGATTGACAACTGATTTCGGATGCTACGTAATTCATTGACGCAATTTGGAATTAAGGGAAGAGTGAGCATAAATTAATCTCCTTTCTGAAAAGATAGTAAAAAATTGGAAAAAGGTCGATATATATAAGCCATATAATAATTTTATGTTATTTTATGAATGATATTTAATTATTTACACTTTTAACAATGCGTGTGATTGGAATCTATTCGAGTATGTGCCTAGCATAGATGGGCACTTTGCAGTAACAGTAAAGATGCAGTAAATGAAATTTTTTACTGATATTGCAATTCAGTTTGCATTGCCAATAAAGAGTAAAAATATTTTTTTGTTGATTACTGAAAAAATTGCAATAAATATATTTTTTTACTGATTACTGGAAAAAATTGCAATACAAATTTTGTTTCACTGATTACTGAAAGAAATGACAGTAAAAATATTGATAATATAACTAATTCGATTTCCACTATAAGAAAAATATTTATTGTTTATTGGTAATGAAAATGTAATGTGCTCTCATCAGGGAAATTAAATCATTTATTTACTCAATAAAAACTATATTTTTAGTTTTGGTTTATCTTATTTTCCTTAGAAAAAGGAAAGGAACATATGGCACATCAAATACAAAATATTCAGCAAAGGTTGAAATAAGATTTGAGAAGTACTTCCAGATTTAGAGTGACGCTTGGGATGCTGCTATAGTTACTATTTATGTCGTTGACATTAAATTGTGATTCATAAAAGCCCTTTTAGAAACAGCAACAACGCTAAGAGAACATGAAGTCAAAGAAATGTTTAACACTTACATATGTAGTGAAGTATGGAAAGATGGCCGATGCCGCAACTCGTGTTCTGCCTCATACACCTCAAAAAACATTCTTTAAGTTCCAGGGATGAAAGTATTGAATGTTTAATAAGTATTATAAATTATTCGTTTTCCTTTAAATATTTATTTTATTTACATATTTACCTAAATATATATTAACATACAGGGGAACCCCGACTTGGGAAATTTACTTCAGGAAACTCTTTTGTGCCTGACCTAAAGAGATGAAACAACAAGTTGTTTAAATACAAGTAAACAGCAGGCTATTAAAAACGTTTTAGCGGCCGCCGTAGTCGAATGAGTTGGTGCTTGACTACCATTCGGAATTCGAAGAGAACGTAGGATCGAATCTCGGTGAAACAGCAAAATGAAGATAACGTTTATTCTAATAGTGATCGCCTCTCGACATGCAATGTCAAACCTCCGAGTGTATTTCTGCCATGAAAAACTCCTCATAAAAAATATCTGCCGTTCGGATGCACACCACAAATAGCAGAAGAAGCTCGGCCAAACACCCAAAATGGGTATAAGCCCCAATTATATATATACAGTGGTCACACAATTTATTCGTTCACCCTGCGTAGTACGTAAAACACTTTAGCTTTGCGCAAAATATTTGCTGTGACAATATATGTACATATTTTTTTTGGGTCAGTGCAAGAATGTTAAATTTCTGATGAGGGATTCCAAGGAAAGCAGGCAGACGTAGCAAAATGCTGCAAAACATTTATTCGTACAAATTCAGTACATGATATTGTTGCTCCAAAGTAACAGTAAAAATCGTTTGTGCTTTTACTAATATTGCTGAAAACGAAATAATATAGTTTTTTTTTAGTTTTTCTCGCTGATTCAGTTTCAGTTGCGTGTAATATTTCGATTGAAAGTGGCAAAATGGGACGAAGTGCGGAGAATTGTTATTAAACTGTTCATGCAAAACAAGCCTCTGCGCGAAATCGACAAAAAATTGGCAAATCGCATTATACGGTGCAAAGTGTTATTGCTAAGTACGTTAATACTGGTAAATTGAAAGCTAATCACCACCAAGCATGAAGGCGAAAAATATTGACTTCACGTGCGGAACGCAACATATAGTATGTATTTAGTAGCATCAGTTGCGCAAGATCCCAAAATAACCTCCACGATATTATGCCAAAATATTCTAGAGTCTTTGCATAAAAAAGTAAGCCCACAAACAGTGCGTAATTGTCTGCAAAAAGCTGGTTATCGTAGCAGAGTGGCACGCCGCCAGCCCTACATTTCAGATATTAACAGAAAGAAGAGATTGGAGTTCGCCAAATTCTATATAAATGAGCCAGATTCTTTTTGGGAAAACGTCATATCCAGTGACAAGTCGAAATTTAATGTTTCCGGATCAGATAGGCCTCCAAAAGTTTGGCGAAAAGAAAATATAGAACATAATGAATAAAATCCTATTCCTATCGTTAAGCACGGAGGAAGAAATGCAATGGTTTGGGGATGCATACGTGTAGTTGCATCTGGAATAGGAAAAATGGTTTTTATTGATGATAAAATGCACAAACATCTGTGTTTAAACATTTTGAAGATTAATTTGCATGATAGAGCCGTTAAACTTAATGTAATTTATTCCATTCATTCAATTAATTCACCTTTGCATTTATTTATTGCTCTAAAAATTATAAAAGCATTTTATGCAAATATGTCTAGCATGTTGCAAAAAAATAAATGCCAAACGATTTGCTCTACGCTTGCAAGTCTATATCCTGAATATTTGGTTTAGTATCATACATCAATCGATACTTAATTTAGGCACATATCCAATGATTATAGATTTATTAAAAGAAACGTTTCCCATTGCAAAAACTTGGTCTTCTTCTCGTATTTTCTTTCGTATTTTTATATACATTTGGATCATAAAAGGAAGTAAAAAAGTGTCCTCAGATTATATTAAGGCTGTAACAAACGCAATTTTGACTAACGAATACAAGATGAGTGCTGAAAGTTCAAAGTCGTAGGGCTTTGTAGCCGCTCGTATGTGATCAAACAACTCTACACGAGTGTTTAATTTTAGGTAAACTTGTGCAATCACCGAGTGGGAACATACAACTCTGTAGTGCCCGTAAAGCATGTGGATTAGAGCGCGTAAACGTCTCAGTATAATGATACAAATTAAGAGGGAAGAAGCGTGGTATTTCGAAATTGTTCCTAAGGGCCGTTAACTTAATCGAATAATGTCTTGGAATGACAGTTTCGTTCTCAAAAGGATTGATTATGTGAATATTTTACTAAATATTATTTATACTTTCACTGCTATCAGCGGTTAGTGTTTGTTTTGGTTTGTAGATAACCAGTAGCTATTTTTCCGAAAACTTTATCAGAGGTTAACATTAAGAAATCACTTTTTGATCCATTTTCCGATTATGTTCTGATTAAACCCTTGATCAGACTTTGAACAAACGGCCCAAAAACTGTAGAATAATCTTCTCAGGAGTTGTTAAGTATTGCGTAGATCTATGGAAAGGCTTATAGTGTTCAGATAACTGCAAAACTCTTTCAAACATATATGTATACGTACACATATTATATATTCGAGTGAGTATATGTGTTGAGTGTGTGAATATCTATGTGATGGAATCATACTCACATAAATGCAAACATTTATTTAATATATTAAAGCTGATGAAAGCAGTGTGAATATAAAAATTTATTTCAAACAGAAAATATGACCTTCCAACGCCAAAGCGGCTCGATCAGACGGCTTATAAATACTCATACAAATTTATGTTGATACCAAACTATCTCCATAAAATTAAGTAGACAAATAATCATGATTCAATAATAAATAATAACACTTGAATCATGACAAGTAATGATGTGTGTTCTCTGCTTTCAAGTCCCGACTTTGATTAAACAATTTTGCCTGTTAAATTCGCTTTTGACATATTTATTATTTCAATTATTTCAAGTTTATTATTATTAGTCAACGAAAACAACCATATTCATTGGTCTATCACATTCCGGATATGTTTAAACAAACTATTTAAAATTATTTCGTATTATGCTTGAACGATCGAAGAAGGTAAATAGGAAGCACTCGGAGAGCTAATAGTACGTGGCGCCTGGTAAGTGGCTTGCGACGCAAAATTGTGGACAAGTGCAGAACCACCATCGTGCGATTGAGAATTTCCACCCAATTGGTCGTATTGAGATTGAATTGCGCGATGAGCGTTGATCGCATCCTCTGCCGTTCGATACTTGACGAAATGCACCTCTGGCTTATGGCTCTGGACATCATGCTGAGCCTGCAATTTGTTGGCTAAATCACTCAAATCGGCTTGTTTTTGTAAAACGTAAATGGCGGTTTTCTGTTCGGCAGCTTGTCTGGCAAGGTTGAGCGCAGCGTTTTCCAAACCATTAGTCTCTAGGCCCTTGATGAGGACGACACGCAGGTTCTTTTTCAATGATGTGGCAATTTGCTCGCTGCCAGTCGGTTCATTGAAGTCTTCTTCGTTAGCGGTGTAGGTGTAATAAACTTTGTCGAATTCAGTAGCGGGTGCAGAGTAAGAAGGTGAGTCCGAAGTCGTGGCCCCATTGTCACCTGCCAGATCATTTCTTTCGCCAGGGCCACCTAGTCCACCACTACTATCGTTGAGATCAAAGGAGATACCGGCGTTTGAGTGTTCTTTGGGATAATAATTGTAGCCCTGTATATCCGCACAGGCAACGGCAATCAAGCACAGGATGATAAAAGCACGCATGTTTATTAAATATTACTAATCGTAGCGCTAAAATAAAAGAAAATGCGATACGACTTAGAAATGGTTGAGTTTGGAATGATTTCTTTTCCACTATGCACTTACTTTTATACGGAATGAAGATACCTATTTTTAAATGGCGTAAAAGTATATAAAATGCATTCAATATTGCAATTTATGGTTTTATTTTTTATGAAATGCATAAATGTATAAACAATATTTACACAATTGCTTGAAACAATACTCCTCTTGGCAATATTTGGATAACGAATTGTATTTATATGCAGATTATTGGAGCGCCACTCGCTACTCGGCCGTTTTGCGAATTAATTATTAATATTATTTTATCATGCTGCATTATTGTTGTCTACAGTTTAATTTTTTATGATCATTAGTGTCGAATTAATCACTTTTGTTAACAATAAGGTGTGAATTAGCAAAAAATGTCACGTCAAAAATCTAAAGATTTCTTTTAACTAATTCTTCGTCTAATTTAAAATTTTGAAGTTAAGAGAGAGCTATCAATGCAGCTAAATGAGGATGCACTTCATACATACAAAATATTAAAATATTATGTGTTATTCCTCAAACGTTTTTAATGCAATGTTTCATTTACAATATTTTTCGATACTCTGGAAAGTTACAGAGATTATTGCATTACCGCAACCGAGTAAAGACCACATAAACATATAGACCAATAAACTTTCTACGAACAGTATCAATGAAAAGTTAGTGCATGACTGACTAAGCTAAATTCTGTGGCAAAAACGTACCCTATGACCAGAAGTACCGGAAATGTTTAAATAAAACAAAACAGAGTTAAATTCCAAGCTAATTTATTTTCATCTTCTTCATAATATGAAATTACAGCGTAGTGTGACTTAAATTGTTTAACACGAATTATGCGCGTAATGCTCCTACTGCCCGCTCATTAAAAGAATTCTATGATATCTCGACTCCTATCCCGCTAAACTTTTCGGTGTGAAAGAAATAATTTTATGAATTTCTAAACTCGTTTTTTTAAATTATTTATTTAACTATCTGCAGTAATTTAAGCTCATATTAGCTCTAGGTGTTTCATAAAAACGATAATTATATTTTAGACTTGAAATACACGAAAGTAGCTGCAGACGCTTAGAAGGCAAAAAAAAATAATTGCAAAACTGATATTTCCGGAATGTTGGAAGTTATAAATGCTCTTCAGAAACCACGTCTTAACAATCCACCAATTTTCCTTAAATAAATCATTATACTTTCCCAAAGACTGCTCATGCGGCATTACACTAAACCCATCTCCATATGCTGGCATTTCAAGCTTTCTTAAAACATACAAAATATAACAAGACAGCATACAATAAGATATCCAACAATGTACTGAACTAAACTAAGCATACATGCCAAATTTAGTAACTTGTTGCCAGAATGTAAATTTCACTTGGTCTTAGGTCGTGGGTGCTGATTTGACTAAATTCGCCATCTCCCAAACGCTTAGCTTTTTTAAGTTGCTGTAGTCCCGTAAATCTTTCAGCAAATTGGATGTACTAATAATATTGTGAAAGTTTGTCTTTTCAACATTACATCCGTGTTACAAGTGGAAAATGATATAAGCAAAACAGACAAAGTGCATGGAGAGACATGAGGAATACAAAATCGCATAGGCATATCAGATCTAGTAAACATACCGCGACACTTTTATGGATATCATTTTGTTAAAATTTACAGTTGACAAAACAATTCTGTTCACTTTATTGCCAACTTCAGATTTAATTAAATATACAAAATGCAACACATAGCAAGGACTTATGGTATACACATACACATGTATGAATTTTCAAATACAGTAGTGTGCATAACTAAATGCACGCCAGCTACCAGCCATAAATGTGGTTAACCGCTGGGTTGCGTTCATTTGCGGAGCGGTCGGAAAACTGGCTAATTTTGTTTTAGCCGCTTGCAAATATTAACCATTTTTATTATACACGTATGATACGTCATCTACCTGGCACTAATAAATATAACTAAACTGTAGCTGGACTAATCTAATTTAACTTCCTTTGGCTGGTGTTATGATGAAGATGTAAAAAATTTTACCTTCTGAAGCGGTTAGTGCAAGATATTTGTTAAGTAAATCGTAAAATCAGTTTTTTTTTTTATTTTATGTCTTTCAATAATAAATTTAAAAAATATATAACACGTGACTATTTCCACAGGAAAAGCATGTAGTAGTGTCATAATTAAAATTGGTTTAAATATAAAATATTATTTAAATAATTCACGTAATTCTATTATTGAAAAAAATCTCTCAAGCAAACAGTAAAATGAAAGTCCACTTAAATCTTTTCCATACATATACAGCGTTTTTCAATAGGTGCGCTTCAACTTTTTTCCGATAGGGAGGGCGAACGACGCAATATTTTTTATTTTTCGCTTGTCAATTGTAAACTTCATGGAACGCCAAACACTTGAGCAACGACTGCAAATCGTGCAAATTTTTTATGAAAACAATCGTGCAAATTTTTTCTGAAAATTTATAAATTATCTAAAAAATCATCTTCAGTGATGAAGCTCGCTTTTGGCTCAATGGCTTTGTCAACAATCAAAATATGCGTTACTGGGCAGAAAGCAATCCATACGTGATTCGTGAGGCACCGTTGAATCCCGAAAAAATCACTGTTTGGTGCGGTTTACATGCCGGCGGCGTTATAATGGAAATCGATACCGGGACATGATAAACGATTATTTTTGGCCGCAATTGAATGGTATGGACTTAGACGACATGTGGTTTCAACAGGACGGGGCCACAAGCCACACAGCACACGCTACAATTGATTTGTTGAAGAGTAAGTTCGATGAGCGCATTATTTCCAGAAATGGACCGGTCGAATGGCCTCGTGTGATTTGACGCCTCTAGACTATTTTCTTTGGGGTTATGTGAAGTCATTGGTCTACAGTAACAAGCCGGCGACGATTTGTGAGCTCAGAGCCAATATTGAACGCGAAATTGCTGGAATTTCGGCCGATTTATGCAAAAGAGTGGTCGAAAATTGGGTTCAACGATTGGACTTCGTAAAACGTGCACGCGGTGGTCATGCAAAAGAAATCGAAATTCATACTTAAATGTATATGTTCAAACTCGATAATAAAAAAAAAAAATTAGTTAAAAAAGTCAAACCGTGTTTTATTCAAAAAAAAGTTGAAGCGCTCTTACTGAAAAACGCTTTACAGTGAGTCAAAAAAATTTTGGCACACTCGAAAAATCACAGTTCTCAGTGCTTTAACTTTTCTTCTAATGAAAGTATACAAAAATAAAAGACGGTATTTTCTAAATGTATTTATTTATTACGTATCTGAACAAAAAAAAAAATAATTAATTTCGGCTTAGGTTTACAAGCTCAATCTTGAAAGGTAAAATAAGGCACAAATTCACATCAAAAAAGTATTGGCACATTGCATTATTGCAATACTGGCAAAATAGATCCGGAGAGCAGATCTGGTCGCCCAAAAAAATTAACCTAACGACAGGAGCAAATTGTGCTGTCCATGGTTGCACAAAATCCAAAAACTTCCGCTGTCAAATTGTGCGAGATCCTGCAAAATTCATTTGAAATCAGTTTCAATCCCCAAACTGTTTGGAATACCCTATATAAGGCTGGGTGTCATGTCCAGGTTCCTAGACGCAAACCCTTCATTTCGAAGGTAAATAAGAAAAAGAGGCTAAAATTTGCTAAACAGCATTTCAATAAGCCCAACGCTTTTTGGAACACCACCATATTTAGTGATGAATCAAAATTTAATTTATTTGGGTCAGATGAAGCACAAACGATTTGGCGAAAGCCAAACAAAGAGCTTCAAAAGAACAATCTGTTCAAAACAGTTAAACACGGTGGAGGAAATGTGATGGTTTGTGGGTGTTTCGCGGCATCTGGTGTCGGAAAGCTCGTGTTCATAGATGAGACAATGGAAAAGCATGTGTATCGCGACATTTTTAAAGAAAATTTAAGTCCAAGTGTCGAAAAACTGGGCCTTAATAGAACAACTTGGCAATTTCAACAAGATAATGACCCAAAACATAAGTCTTATCTTGTGCAGGAGTGGTTGATATACCATTGCAAATAGCTTAAAACTCCCCTTCGATCGCCGGACTTAAATCCTTCAAGGACTTAATCCGTCAAAGGATTCTCTAAAAGAGGCAATAATTGCTGAATGGAATAAAATAACAACTTCCGAAACTTCCAATCTGGTAAATAGTATGAAGAGATATTTGCAGGCCGTTATGCAGTCTAAAGGAGGACGCACAAAGTATTAGCGCGTTACAGCTGCAATGGAGCAAGCTGATTACGCTACCTGTGCCAATACTTTTTTGATGTAAATTTGTGCCTTATTTTACCTTTCAAGGTTGAGCTTGTAAACCTAAGTCGAAATTAATTTATTTTGTTCAGATACGTAATAAATAAATACATTTATAAAATACCGTTTTTTATTTTTTTATACTTTCATTAGCAGAAAAGTTATAGCACTGAGAACTTTGATTTTTCGAGTGTGCCAATACGTTTTTGACTCACTATATACAAGTTAGCGCATTGCACACTTGCAAAGCTAAAACAGAGATTTGATGATTCCCTTGAATCACTCCCACGCTACTGGCTGTTTGTAATTAGATCGCACAGCTTACTCCTACAGGCGTAGGCCCGTCTTTTGGATTTTGCAAATAAACAATCACTTCCACGTTACTGGCCGTTTGTAATTAGATCGCACAGCTTACTCCCACGCCTGCTTGGCTTTTGGATTTTGTAAACAAATCTTACAGCGGTCAAGCTGATCATCAATTTACGTACGTGACTTTTGGCAGCTTGAGGAATGCAGCTGAGAATACATTCGTACCAACATACAAACAAAGCTGCCGGCGCAACTACACCAACACAAACTCAATAGCTACACCGCAAGTAGGGATTTAGGGTAGATTGTAAGAATATAGTTTTTAGTTGAGATTGGAGTTTAATAAAGAACGGTCGAAAGAAGAAAAGTTACATATTAAAGCAATCATACAAAAAATCTAAAACATAAAAACTAAAACCAATTTATTTTGCTGCAAGTGCATAGAATCACAAGCGTAATAGAGGAAGCAATCGAAAAGAGGAAAGTATGTCCTTCGATATTCCTTGATGCTCTTCAGGCCTTCGATAAGGTGTGGATTGACGGACTACTTCATAAGCTAAATATCTTGTTACAAAAGGAATTTTCGGACATTTTAACTTCCTGTCTAAGAAATATATACTTCAGAATTAGGTGCGATTGCACCTATTGAAGCATAAACCAATAAATAGTTCACTGATATTCTGAAATCGTACATATCCAATAGGTACTTCAGAGTAAAGTAAAACGGGCGTATTCGGGAATGAGGGAAACATCGGTCAGAGTACCACAAGACAGTATGATCGGACCGGTGCTGTATTTATACTTACTCCTCATCAGACCTGCTAGTACCGAAAACATGCAAGTAGCTACGTTTGCTGACGATACTCACATATATCTTAGGTGTTGGTTTAACCGAAAGCGAATCTATAATGAAATTGCAGAAATCCATTCATCCATGGACTGTAAATTGGAATATACAATTGAATGAAGCTAAATCAGTGCATGTGGATTTCGCTAACAAGAAAATGTACTTATATATAAATCTGTGAGTTATAGTGCCATACGTCATTAGGGCCAAGCATCTAGGCATAGCTTTGGATGCAAATCTCAAGTTGAAAGAGTACATCAAAAATGCAAAACCTTCAATGGTTAATTGGTAGAAATTCTTAGCTAAGAAAACAAGCTCCTCATTTATAACCAATGTGAGCCTATGGTCTTCAATTATGGAGATGTACCGCAAAGACCAAAATTGATGTCATACAGCGTTTCCAAAACAAAGCAATAAGGGGAATCTTTAAAGCTCCGTGGTACCTGAAGTACCGTGAAGATCTGCACAAAGATTTTACCATAAAAACTGTATCCGATTCAGTCAATTTCTTTGCCATGAAACATGCTGAAAGGACAAAAACACACATTAATGCATCCGTACTAAACGATGAAGGAACACGAAGATTAAGAGAAAAATCTCAAGACTTAGTTGTCAATACTACAAGTATTAGTATTAAACTACATGTAATGTTCTGGATGTTAATTATACTAGCATTTCAATAAATAAATAAAAAAGAGAAAAAACCAGCAACCGCTGGGGTTCCACTCGGAAGTATCCTTGGACCCATACTTTATGTGTATTTCACATCTTAATTTCCGGTTTATAAAAATAGAATAGCGGCTACCTTCGCTGATGATACTCGTACGTGAATTTTAGCAATTGGTGATGGTGAGGCGCAGTCCACTCGTGAATGGACTATGAAATGGCGTATAAAACTTAATGACACTAAATCAATCCATGAAGATTTTACCAATAAAAAAATCCAATATCGTCATATGCACATACCTACATATCAGGCACGCAAATTCCGCACTGCAACACTGCAAAGCCATTAGAAATGACGATTGCTGGAAAACTCTGCTGGAAAGAGCACATTAAAATAAAACACCGAGAATTATATTTGAAAGAATTTAACATTTTTAAAACAATTTTATAAAAAGCACAGTAAATGCATCATGGTATGTGAGGAACAATGACTTACATCGTGTCTCAAGATCAATGTCAAATATTCTGATGCAGCTTATACTGAGTTAGAGGCATACGAGGATGTTACGTATGGAACGGTCTTTAGTCAGAAATAAAAGAAAGATATTACAAAAAATATTGCATTATCCGTAGAGTTACATGATACTCTACTCAAATGTCCACCTGTGAACGATAGAGGTGTTAAGAAGCTGTTTGCTGTCAATACAAGTTTCATCGGAAGCATTTAATGTAACGCATGTTTTAGTCACGAATTTGTTGTTGTTGGTATAGCCTTCCGCCTCAACTGGGCCACCCCATTCCCGGGGTTAAAGCCTTTTTCGGAAAAGTGATGCGAGTTCCCAAAATATACTTCTGGCAATGCATCTGTAGTTACCATGCACGCGGCCATCTATTTTGCTCGCATATATGGCACCGCCGGGAGTGGTACTGCCAGTTCTTTCGCAGTTGCTTCTTGAATTTTTCCGACCTCTAACCATGCAGGTCTTTCAAAATAACGATAAAAACATAATGACACAAAAAGTAAATGCATTATTTGCCTACATTCAACAATGTGATATTTGCCTTCTACTTTATATTTATTTTAGAAAAATTTGGGTACGCTGCTGCTGTTTTTTTATTTTTTTGAAATAATTTCTGTTTTAAATAACCAGTATTTTTTTATTTTTGTTAAAGAATGTGGTAGCTTAATTGCAAAGGAAAAATCCAAAGGCACAATTTATGCCAAAAGGGCACAATGGCGACCAAAGAGAAGAACTTGAATTACCTTTAACACGTTGGCTGCCACGTATCACCGGTGATCACAAAAAAAAACATACCCCAGGTGCCAAGCAAAAAAAGTCATGTTCCCGTTTGAATTTTAACGAGATATTTTTACCAGGAATAAAAGTCACGCTCCTGACGCGTACGAGCACGTTTTTGTGCTGTGTTCACCGGTGACCACTTGCCGTTTTTTTAAAACTATTCTTATTTTTTTTGAAATGTGATCACCGGTGAGAAGTAAATCAAAATAAATCAGTATCAAACTTTAGTTCATAGCGAGCAGTTGGTTGCAAATTACAGTGAAATATAGTGAAGTGAAGTTGTGAAGTTATGAATTCCGAGGAAATACGTGACGCGTTGAATTCAATGGAAAATTCCAGTGTTAGTGGTGAGGATTTTAGTCCAGATGAAGATGAGTACATCCCAGATTCAGGCAGTGATACAAGGAGTGATGACAGTATTGATGAACACCTCGATGTTAGTGCTACAAATGTTAATAATACTGCTGATGCAGAACAGACGGAAACTACGACAGCATGAACCTCGCCTGCTACCGGAGAGACTTTGAAGAATATCAAAGAATTTACCAATCCACCCCAGGTTTTGCAATATGATGCCGGTACGCCATTTCAATATTACAGAAAGTTTTTGACCGATGAGATATTGGATATTATTGTTGAAGAGACAAATAGGAATGCAAACTCTCAAGTAACTGGCATCGGTACTCGCAGCAGCAGTAGGATGAATATGTGGAAAGATACTGATCGCCAGGAGATCATGGAGTTTCTGGTTATAGTCATGTACATATATGGGAATGGTAAAATACCCTGCAATAACCGACTATTGGAAACCAAGCATGAATATGTGGAAATGATCACCGGTGATACATTGGCAGCCAACGTGTTAAACTATTAATAAAATTACACAAATTTTGTTAGTTTTTTCCTCTCTTTGGGATTTTGCCTTTCTGCTTATTTAAGTGAGGGACTGCATTTTTCTATTTCGACTTATGCTGAATAATACATCTAACTATTTTCATGAGAAAATATCTTTCACGAAATCGGCTCGCCTGAAGGACTTGATTGTAACTAAGTTCAATTACCTAATCATAATCAATTATCCTTTGCAAGACTAGTTTTCGTCAAAGATATCCGTATCTCGGACTCTTAGGCCTCTCACAATGGGTCCATTTCGTCCGTTGCGGCAACGAATTTGACTGACAGCAAAATAGATTATTTGTATTTGAGTCGAAGGCGCCACATAGTGTCCTACGCCATGCCGGAATGCAAAAGAGCTGGCAGCTTTCTACTTGACAACTGTTTAAAGAAAAACAATTTTGTAGCGCGCAAATTTTTTGCGATGCTGTTTTTTATTATAGGTATGATGTTAAATGCAGAAAACAAATGGAATTTAAATTGATAATCTTTCTTGCGCGCCCTTATATTTTTCGATACAAGATTGAAAAGGCTTAGACAAGGCTGGGCTTAACCAAGTTGTCCTGAAAAATAAGTGTGCATCCAGATCTCTACTACCATAAATTCTATTAAAAGCCTTTTTCCTTTCAGCATTAACCAACAAAAGCCTGTTTATACATAACGAAATAAAATATTATCTTTCACGACAAGAACATCTGTTGTTTTCTTGTTTATATGCGGCAAGACTTTCTTTGTGGTACCACAGTACGTTTTACATGCCATGCCAATCAAATGCGTTGCCGCAACGGACGGAACGGACCCATTGTGACAAACATGACAATAATTAAAATTATTTCACGTCGTAGCAACAATCAATTGTTTTTAACACACTTTTATTAGCTCGGGTTGTATGTATGTATGTATGTATGTAACGGAATCTTTGAGCTTAATTTTCACTGTCTTCTAAAAATCTGATCGACTTGGAATATTGCACACCTATCAAGGACGGTGACAATGCAATAATTTGATAAAAGTTTTCCATTATCCTTATTAGGATTGCCAGGATTAATATTTTCTTTTTACTACCTGTGGGCAAAAAGTAAGGTGAATTTGGTTGTTAAATGAAAAATCTTTATTTATTCATGTAAATCAATTTCATCCCCTTCAAAATAATCCCCTCTCGATGAAATACACTTATGCCAACGATTTTTCCAATCCCCGAAACATGCCAAATAGTCCATTTCCGGTATAGCCATCAGCACCTTCTTCGATTCAGCTTTTATCTCCTCAATCGACTCGAAACGCGTTCCCCGGAGTGGTCTCTTGAGTTTTGGGAATAGCAGAAGTCACACAGAGCCAAATCAGGCGAATACGGTGGTTGCGGAACGATATGCGTCAGGAATATGAGGTGGAATCATGTCGAGACCTTCTCGTCAGCTCTCTAGCTTTTGTTGTACCAAAATTCAGGCATCTCAAAACTCGCGACTGAGAAGATAGCAAATTTGGATATTAATCACCTGCTGAAGTTCATTATCAGCAAGTAGCGGTTACCACAGCCATAACTACTCATCGTTCGAATATCGCCCTTACCTTTACCTATTCCTCTTTACTGCTTCCTCTTCTTGCCTTTGATGGTTTCTCAACCGACGAATTCAAAACTCACGTCCAATTTAGCCTCTTATCTTTAGGAACAACCATTTGTCCCAACCTGATCTATGATACGGAGACATGAAATTTTAGAAAAAATTCCACTAAAGGCTCACCAGAAAAAGTGGCTTAGATTTTGTACAATACTGTGCATATATACGTATCATATTTATAGGTATGCGGAGGAGTATATGTTATTTTACTCACACCTTTGCATACCATCATTTCACTAGTAAATTCTATTCAAAATCCTCAATCCCTGCACAGATGTTGCTTGTCTTCGCACCCACTCAGCATGCCATCGACTGGCTTTTTATGTCTAGTCTTTTAGTTGAGGCTCAACACAGCCGTTATTGTCATTGCTCCCCCTCAGAGAAAGCATCCAATGTCAAATGAAGCACATTGCCTGAAGGCATCTGTGCGAGTTTCTGTTGTTGCCATTTCTGTTGCCACTTTTATTTACCTTGGTGCGTGCCTATGTCTATTTGTACGTTTCTATGGTCTCGTATGTATGTATTTTATGTATCTTTTTTCTGTTTTTATTGTCGTGGCACGCAGAACAGTGGCAAAAATATTATTGTTGCTTTTATTTACTAAGAGAAATTATAGTACTTGTGTTTCCTTGTTGACAATAATTTCATCTCTATACCTGCTTTGCAATGGACTCGTGAAAAAAAAGGTAGTTGAAAACAAGTAAGGAAGACTAAAGCCGGTCCGGACCGAACTTTATATACCCGCACACACTTTAGTAAAATATAATTCCGGCTGGCTCTTAATTTTTGGAATCAAACAAACTTACAGGCAAATAGAGTTATAGTTTGTAACTTCAGACGGACGTACGGAAATTTAGGCTTAACTTATAAAAAGGTGGGTGTGGTTTTATTCGATCTCAATAACAATTATATCGGGTCTAAATGACCCAAATTGGGCGAGTTTTATTAAGCCATTAAGGAGATGTGCGAATTTTAAATATTAAAAAATCGGTGTGGCACCGCGCATTTTTTTTTATTTTACCTGCGTCATTTATTTGCTTGAGCTCATTATTTGTACCAAATTCGAGTAATTTGTCTGCGTTATAATAGAGATATCATGCTTTTTTGCTTTTTTGAAAACTACCGTTATATGACAGGTGGGCGTGGTTATTGACCACCTTTGCCCGTTTTCAATAACAACCGTCCTTGGATGAAGTGTACCAAGTTTCATTGGAATATATAAATTTTTTCTCGAATTATTATGAGGACGAGCGAACGGCCAGGCGGGCAGGGCAAGTCCTCTCATCATTCTGAGCATTTTGGTATATACATATATGTCTACATCATTCTCGAATCCATTTTGTTGTTATATACAGCTTTTATGTGAATGAAATCATGATACCCATGGGCACAAGTGCGCTGGTATAAAAATACTAGACGTGCCTAGGCAATCGCCTTAGTGTAAGCCGTGACGTGTGTGCTAGTCTTTTCTTTTTGTTTAAGTGAATTTACCTCATCCTTAAGAAAATTAAGTGCCTGCCGGAATTTTATATTCATTTCTCTTGCCGGCGTCAATACGCTGCGACGTCAACGTCGTTTTCATTGCCTCCACCGCCACGCCTCTCCGAATGAACTATAATAAGTTTGTTAGTAAGTTTGGATGTAAACATGTACCATAGATGGTGGTGGGTGATGGCAGGAATGTATTATGCATGCACGCATGCATTAGTCAAAGAATTCATCGAATAAATGCATAAAATTTACTTATCTGATATTCGGCGAATATTCGTGTAAAGATTATTCAATTTGCATAAATGTCTACGAATATACGGCTTCATACAAACATACCATGTATACGAGTACATGGAAAAATAAACAATTTCAATTCTAGCGATCATCAACTAAAAAACTGTCAGTCCGCAGTCCTAGTGCTTGTGCTTTTTTATATAAGAATCTGAGAATGAAGGCATTGAAATACCTCGCCCAAACTTTGTAATTGTTTGATTTTGCCAACTCAACGATAATTGGATCAATTTGGCATTGTATTTAGTACCATTTAGATTCCAGATTCGAATAAATGGAAATGTTCAGCTTGTTGTTATATCTGATTTTGCTAAAAGGAATCATAATTGTTATTTTGATTCTTCTGGTATTTTATATGGTTGCATGTAGACCTATATATGTATCGGGTGTTTTTATAAGAGCTTGAGATCCTAAAATGATAATATTTACTAAGCAGAAATATTGTTGGAATGATTTTTTTTATTATAATCTTGTAGATAATTTTAGGACATTTATTTTTTGAATACATTACCGGCATATGGCCACCGCAGCTACGAGTAACATGGCCCATTTGATCAGTTTAATTTTCGACTACTTTTTCCTCAAAATTTGGTCGTATTGTATCAATGATGGTTTGCTAATGGCAATAAATAGATTGTTAAGCGCGCTATTTGGCAAGTTGCGCCGTCTTATTGGAACCAAATGGCGTCAATGCTTAGCTGATTAATTTTTGAAAACAGGAGTTCAGTCAGCATGGCTCGATAGCGCTCGCCATTCACCGTAAGCGCTCGCCAGTTCGTTCCTCATTCCGAAAGAACTAAGGACCCATGACGCCGCTTATGCGCTCTATGGACTTGCGAACAGGTTTAAGATTCCAAAGTAAAGTTTTACGCAAGGTCCGAGCTAAAAGATTCACCAGTCTGGAGTCGCTGAAAAAAGCCATTGCCCGCTAAAACACCTGCAATTCATATTCGGGCTGCTTGCGATTCGTTTCTGAACCCATCTCAAGGCCATAGTCAGGGCAAAAGGTGGTCATATGGAACAAAAGTAAATTGATTCTTAATTTTGTATTATTTTCACACATTTTTTACTTTTAATTGAATAAAAGTAACGTTCTAAACTAAATTGATGGCCTTTTATATCGCTTTTCTATCGGACCCGATATATCGCTTAATTTTTTTGATCTGATTCCTTCGATTTATGTGGGCGTGTCTCTGCACTCAATCTTTAAATCTTAACTACTGGCGTCCGGTTATATGAACAGATCACCGGTATTTTTTTCCTAAATTTTAACTAAAGAAATAAAATATGTGCAAACTCAATTACCATATACTCGTATATAAATTTTTTATTGCGGCTTTATAGCCGAGTGGGTTAATGCGTGACGTTGGTGCAGAAGTGCCCGAGTTCGAAATCCGCTGTGGGCAGGAATCCCCAAATTGATGGAACAGATTTGTCTTGCCCCTCGGTAGACAATTGCAAGTCTCCGATTGTGTTTCAGTCATGAAAAAGCTCCTAATTTTTAGGCTTTAGATCTGGTAAAAGCGGTACAAATTTTTAGTTTACTAAAATGATACAACATCTGTAAGAAAAAATATATTCAATGATTTAATTAAATGTATTAATAATTTATTATTTTTATTACAAAAACGTAAAATATAACATGAAACATATACTCGTAGCATTAGGAACGAGAAATAAACATTTAACAAAAAATCTGTAAGAAATAATTCAAATTGCTTACTCCATGTAAATCCGCTTAAAGATCTTCAAAATCTTATTCTCCAAGTTTAACCCTTTTGAAGATAGTGAATTACTTCTTCATACTTCTCCGTTCATTTGCATATCCAAAAAAAAAAAACGTAAAAAATAATATACTCGTAAATGAAAATAATAAAACCAGTTTTATATATGTACAATGGATTAAGAAACTACTTGCGTGCCAGACCTCCGGAAATTATAAATCAACGAAATTCCACAGAATACAGTGGACGATTAAAAAATTTTACTGAGCACCGTGAAGGGACATAATAGTGGGAAGTGGGGTTCCCGGAAATGGCAAAATTGAGGGTTAAGTTAAGTTTTGAAAGAGTTGCATTTACGGAAATATCAGTTTCGCTACTTAAGTCATACTAAATGGGGCACCATTGCTGCTGTCTTCTGCACAAATACGCGAAAAAGGATAGATTATGGAATCAATAGTTAATATGCAAACTTTTTTTTATTTTGCCGTTGAGAAGTAAAAAGTTCCAGGCTTTTAATCTAAAACGACTGTCAATTTTGAGTTTGCCATGTTTTTCCTACAGTCCTTCGGCGCGGTCAAATCACAACCACCCGACCACTGGCCAGCGACATCTTCTGTTTAGTGCCGTTGCTAACAATGTTCGTACCTATAATTTTGATAAGTTCGGTCTTGACCTTCAGATGCTCCTTTTAGATGCTGATTTTACTTGCGTGCTTTGATTGGAGGCTAAACCAAAGGAATAATAAAAATAAAGTAGGAAGGAAGGACGTGTTTATGTGGTGTACATGATACTATATACATATATACAAACACACACATAATGAAACTGAAAAAATTGACTTGGGGCTATGTCGATCCCTTTGCTACGACGCTCTAAGAACCGAATATGCAACATTCAGGGAGTATCACTGGCTTCTGTTGACCGTCATCACGTCGTTGAGATGCTGTTGCATTGCATAAGATCGATGGATATTGCCGCCCTACGAGTGCCGCCAAGTTGAAAGTTCAGGAAGTACGTGTCTCGGAAACTAAAGCTTCAGTACTAATGCTGAATTCGAAATGTCGCGCACGTGATGGAACACATTGTTTGCCACCGTTTCGCTCTATGGTGCCCTAACGCTTTATTCAATAGCGGCAAGTTACCTGATCAATACACATATACATATGCATGTATGTGCAAGTACAATAATGTGTGTATGTAGATGGTAGAACCGCAATGTTAAGGGGAAATTCTTTTGGAGCGTTTTCGCAAAAACTGTTGTAATTAATCAATGAAAGTAAACTTTCAAAGTTTCACGTGACTTCCGTTAAAATTATATGACGACCTGTTAGCTTACTTATTAGTTTTTCAGTGACGATGTGCAAGAATTTATATCTACGGCAGTGATGTCCAAAAATTTCTTATGCATAAGCAAGCCTCATAAGGGGTGATCAATTTAGATGTATTGCATTTTAAATTGAAATAACACAACGACAACTCAAACTCTTTACTATTTTTATGTAGAACCATTAGTGATATTTGTTTTTTAAAGATAATCTCCTTCAAATGTTAGCCGCAGGGGCGCCGTAATTCGGCCATCTGTAAACATCAATTTTGAATGACTTACGGGAGGACTTCTTTCGGTATCGCGTAAATAACTTTAATAATTTTGGCTTCTATTGCCTTAACCGAAGCTGATTTATCCAGAAAGCATTTAGACTTTACTTACCCCTCCCAAAAATAAAACTCCAAAGGTGTGATATCACACGATCTTGGTGGCCAATCCACTGGTCTGAGATGAGATATAAATTGCTCACCGAAACGACGACGGAGTAAATCCATTGTTTCACGGGCTGTATGGCAAATAGCGCCATCTTGTTCGAACCAAATGTAGTGAAAATCAAGGGATTCAATTTTTTGTATCGAAAAGTCGTTTATCATGGCGCGAAAGCGTTGACCATTCATGTGCAATGGCTGTTCTTAAATGGTTTCGGGTTGCTTTTGAGCCCAAATACTATAAGTTGGCTTGTGCGCCCGATGAACACTGTTCACAGAGCGTCGATTTTTCAATACAATTGCTCGATTTGTAAACGTTGTTGAGGCTTAAGTCTTCCCATGACTAAATGTCAATGAATGCTGAGAAATATTATGCATTGGGTTGAGGAATAAGTTCGTAGCGTTTTTACCGACGACTTTTATTTAAACAAAAAGCAATGATTATATCAATAAATTAATCAATAATATATTCGCCCTTTTCGGCCAATTTGTTGATGCCGTTCCGCCAAAAATCTCCTGGTCTGGTGTCAAAGTAGTTTTTGAGCAAGTTTTTAAGGACCTCTTTGTTATTGGTAATTTTGAAAGGTAACGCCCTTCATATGGTTTGAGAGGGAGCAGAAAAGATGGTAATCAGTTGGTTCAGGGTCCGGAGAATACGGCGGATGCTGAAGGACCTCCCATTCGAGCTCTGGAGTGCGGTTTTGACGACATGTTCAACATGGGGCCTGACGTTGTCGTGAAGGAATATGATTTGACCATGTCGATCAGGTCTTTTCAGTCGATATACCTATACCTCATTCACGCGGTATAGCTTGGCAATGTATGCAATCAATGAAGGTGATTGAGAATCGTTTTATGATCGCTGTTCATTTTTTCTGCTCTTTCACGACTGGTTTCGACAGTTCTTCTGTAAAAGTGCCATTCTTCATCTATTTCAGGCGGCCTTCCGCTGCGGAACGTGTCATCGACGTAGAAGTCGCCATTTTTGAACTTTGCAAAAGATTTCCTTGCTGTAAACTCACCTATGACAATTTCTTCATGCACGTCGCAAATGTCCCGGGATACTTCGGCAACTCTTTTACCTTGATGAAAATCAAAGAAAATCAGGTGTGGAAAATGTTGATTTTTGCCTCCTGGGTATTCTATCAAAACACAAATAAACCTCAAAACTAATAAAAAATTAAATAACGCAAAAATAAAATTAACATAGTTTTGTAGAGCAGAAAGAGTTCTATCGAATAAATACTTACCCTGCGCCAAATAGCAACCAAATCGTTGTAAAATAAAAATAAAAAATATAAAAATGCCAATATTTAGTTTGGCAGTAGTCACAGAAAAAGTACTTCCAATCGGATCACCCTTTACATTGAAAAAATGTGTACATACTTCTGTGTGTATGTGTGTGCTTCCACGCCCATATTTCATTGAAATCATGACAACTCAGTAAGAGCTGTGGAATGCATTTAACGTTTATATGAAATATTTAGTTTTTGCAATAAATACCTCAACTTTGTGTACTTTACTCAACTGCAAAACAAAACTGTATGCTTCTTCGACCGGTCCGACTTCGGTGCGACTTCGGTCCGATACATTTAAAGTGTTGCTTATAAAAAATCAAAAATCTTTTAATATTGATAAGCAGTGCAAAAATGGATTGTATCTCGTGTATTAATTGAAAAACCTGAATATCCTTGAAACCAAGAAAACATTTTATAACTAAAATTTATAAATGTGAAAAAGTATCTTCAAATTTAAAAAAATAATCAAGTCCTAATAAAAAATAGATTTTCAATATTTCGAAGGCGCGCTTAGATGTTGTTTGAAAATAAAACATGTAAAAATCTAGAGTCTTTCTGAATCCACTATTTCTATTTAAAAATACTACCCTTTAAAAGTATACGTGAAAAATCACATCATTCAAATGTCCACCATGAGCATGTCTACAGGTAAAATCAGCCAAACAGCCGATTAAATGAAGCCGTGAGAACGTTTCATAAAACGATTAATTTGTTTTCATTGAAAAGTTTTTTTTTGTGATTAATTTCTCGTTTTAGAGCACGGGTTTTCGAAAATTTTTTTGCATGCACTGTTGAGAATTTTCTTTCTTTTATGTTTCGAAGTCTTTTACTTGTACTCGTATGTGGAAGCAAATGCTCAACACCTCGTGAAAAAAATTGGCAACGATTGTCAAAAAAGTAACGAGAATTTTGAATCACTTGAAACTACATGACGATGACAATTTGTTTTAAATTTGTTAATGTTTTGTGCATTTTGCACAAAGTTTGGTGTTGGTCGTAGAATGTATAAAGCATAAAAAAATTAAATAAAAAAATTCTCCAATTTTGTAATTTCCTGCGCTATTATTATTTTGTACCTGAATATGTACACATATCTATGTTTAAAATTTTCTCACCTTTAATAAAGAAAGTATTCTAAGAAAACCTATAAAAATTATTATTCTACTTATATATATTTATATTTATAAGAAGATTATATACGCCAATAAATTTAAAAGCATCCAAGTGCTAGTACACAAGATGACCAACACGTCAATAAAGTGAAGGAGTTAGTGCTCAAAAATAGTGGGTTGACTGTTAAAGACCTTACTGATATGATCGGAATATCAGAAGGATCTGTGAAAACCATTTTGAAAGACCATTTGGGTCTACGAAAAGTCAAATCTCGTTTCGTACCGAAAACTCTCAATTTATTGGAAAAAAGTCGTCGCGTTGATGTGTGTGAAACAATGCTTTCAGACTATCAGGACAAGCTCAAATGCATCATTACGGGAGATGAGACTTGGATTTATGCTTACGACCCTGAAACAACCGACCAATCAAGCGAATATCGTGCTAAAGGCGAGGCCAGACCGAAAAGAGCACGTCAAAGTCGTTCAAAAATAAAGGTCATGATGACAGTTTTTTTCGATTTTCGTGGTGTGGTGCACTATGAATTCCTTCCACGTGGCCAAACTGTTAATAAGGAATATTATTTGAGCGTTATGCGTCCTTTACGTGAAGCAATTCGTCTAAAAAGAGCAGAGTTATGGGCCAACAACTCTTGGTGTTTGCATCACGATAATGCACCATCTCACACTGCACTCGTTCTTCGTGACCATTTCGCCAAAAATTCCACGCACATCGTTCCGCAACCACCGTATTCGCCTGATTTAGCTCCGTGTAACTTCCGGCTATTCCCAAAACTCAAGAGACTACTCCGGGGAACGCGTTTCGAGTCGATTGAGAAGATAAAAGCTGAATCGAAAAAGGTGCTGATGGCTATGCCGGAAATGGACTATTTGGCATGTTTCGCGGATTGGAAAAATCGTTGGCATAAGTGTATTTCATCGAGAGGAGATTATTTTGAAGGGGATGAAATTGATTTACAAGAATAAATAAAGATTTTTCATTTTACAACCAAATTCACCTTACTTTTTGCCCACGATAGTAATCATTTAATACCAAATAAAATCAATAATAAAGGGTGGCCAGATTGCAATGATAGTTTTTCAATTATCATCAAATATCAATTACATCAACTGAAATCAAAATTTTCGACAGGGATTGCCCTTTGATCATTATACCAACTTGATCAAAGGTTCCTGGAATATATTCAGAAAATTCAAAATACAAGTTTATTTCTCAAAAGTGATATTATCGCCCTAGAAGTACCCTTCATGAACGCACTTATGCCAACGTTTGATCCAGCTCTCGAAACATTTCTGGAACTCCATTTTCTGTATAGCCATCAGAGCCGTCTTCGATTTTTCCATCACATCCTTTCGGCTGCTAAATCGCCTTCTCGGTAGTGGGTCGATCAAACAGAAAAAAATTGCAGGGAACCATATCAGGTGAATTCGATGGCTGTCGGATGGTGGTATGGTATTCATTTCGTTCTTGGTTAAAAATTCATAGATAATGATGGCACTGTGCGAGGGTGTGTAGTTAATTTGAGCGGGAGAGGCACGAGGTCGAACGAGGTAAACCTTTAACTCACGGGCTATTAGCGCGAATGCAATCCACCAGTGTTCGACCAAGCATCATTGTATCCTCAAATATTGTCAGCGTGGAGTAATTTATGACATAGCGGCATCATCGGACCTCTTTTCTTTCGAAATCAGGAAGGATACACCGTTGCCGTCAATAGATGTTAGCCGTGAAGAAGAAAAGTACAACGCTAATCCAGCTCAATTTTAATTCTAATGTGGGAACTGGGTTTGGATGATGCACTGTGATGAGCACAAAGAACCATGAGGTCAAAGTGCAAACCTCAAAACAAATCTATCTATGTTAATAGACTTTTGGTTGGTTTCACTTGGTGTGTCCGACTGGAGCCGGTTAGCACGAGAAGGGAACGATCTCATTTTTTTCTTTGTGAGCTGCGTTCTTAGTCTACGCTAACAAGCCAACTACTTTAGAGAAGCTCGGGGCAACATAAGAGACGTTATTGGCGAAATAAAGGCGCACCTAATGGACTGAGTAATCAAAAATTAGACTGGCCGTTTGAAGCTTTGTCAGCGAAGCCACGGCGACTATTTGACTGATGTGATGTTCCACATAAGGGTATAGAGGGGCCGACATAGACTTGGCGGATCATTGTGATCAAATCGATATCTCACATAGTTGCTTTTTTATTTAAATTTCGTTACCTATGCACATATAATAAGCGACTTCGGTTCGCCATTTTACTGCTCACAAATGCCATTTTTAGGTGCTCTTCTCCAGTGCTGCCAAGATATATTTATTTATACCAGTTGCTTCGGCTATTCGCCACTTTCTAACACTAACGCGAATCGAATGTGCCTAATGGTAATGATAATATCAATAAAATAAAAATAATATCAATTGGAATTATAATAACAATAATAATAACACGAAAATTAGTAAAAATAAAAATCCTTATTATCTGCGATATGTTAATGAAGTTCAAAAATGCATTTGCCCCTTTTCTTAATGTCTCCAAGATAAATGACAACTAAATTTTTGTTTAAGTATAAACAGAAACTGAAACAGAAACAGAGGCGATTGAAATCACTATTAAATAAAGCCCGCTTGAAGAAATTAATTATTTAAGAGCCCAAAAAACTGGAACACAGATATATTGTTTTTAATGCGAACTAACCTTATATTTGCAGACGTATTTACCCTTGTCAGTGACCTCGTTGACGCTTTGAGCTACAGCATTGGAGTAAATATTTGAGGGTCTGAATAATTAGACATTAACAAGGCGCTTAAAAACAGGGCACAACACATTAGAATAAGTAATAAATTAAACGACAATTTGCACTTGCAACATACTCACTTTCAAGAGTGCCCCGTTGTTGGCATTCATACAAAGTGTTACACATGTGCCTGCTTGCTTATACATACATACATACATATGCATTTATGCATACGCACCACATTCACGCCCATCTATGCACAAACTGGTGCATGCCCCAGTACGGCAGGAAAATTTCGAGTTGGTGAAAATATAATCATGACTAGTCCGATTTAATTCAAAATGTTTTAGATTTGTTAGGTTCCCCCAGTAATTTAGGACTTTAGAATAATATTAAAATAAACGATGATTTTCTAGGCGGTAGTAAGTTTCAACTACATTTTTAATAGTTGAAATTATTACTAAGCCAGTGACATTAGATCCAGCTTTAATTTCTCTAAATAAATCATATTAATCTTATAATTCTACTGAAATTGTTACTGTAATTAATTTTCATGCTTTCATTTAATTGTTTATTCCGATATGCCAGTTAATTAAAAAATCAATAGGTACTGTAGCTTAGCGTTATTGAAAACAATTTCCATCAATATACACTAACAAAATTAATCCTTATAGCATAGACAGACGTTGACGTTAATCGGGATTAACGACTTAATTCGGAATTTTCTCATAGATTAAGTGCATATTTTAAGAGGATTAGGGGGATTCTCGATGGCTACATTCCCGAAAAATGACTTTTAATATCTATCGGAAATGAAAGATAATGAAACTTTTAAGGAGTAGAACAAGAAAAACTGAAATCATTCATTGCAGCATTAAAATTCTGAAACAATATGATGAGCACAACAAACAGGTTCACAATTTATGGGGAGCCCATTGATAAAGTAAGCAGCATCAGCTATCTAAGAAGACAAAATAACATGGGCGATGAAGCAAAAAACCATATCGATGCGAGAACCAAAAAACCCAAAGCAGCTTTTGCAAGTCTCAAAAAGATCTGGTTTTCCAAAGAGCTGACAACGCTTACCAAACTATGAATTTTTAATTCGAATGTTAAATCCGTCCTACTACGAATATATGGTACATATGGCTACGAAACATGGTTGGTGTCTGTATCTGCAATGCGGAACAATTGAATTTCAAACGAACAACTTCGCAATCGAACCAGACAAAAACCAATTGACTATGAAATACAAGAGCGCAAATAAATAGAAGTGGCCACACACTGCGCAAGCCAGCAACTGACATAAGTGGAATGGCACTGGACTGCAACCCACTAGGATCGCGCCGTAAGACACGCCCTAAAGGCCGCCGTAGCCGAATGGATTGGTGCGTGACTACCATTCGCAATTCACAGAGAGAACGTCGGTTCGAATCTCGGTGAAAACACCAAAATTAAGAAAAACATTTTTCTAATAGCGGTCGCCCCTTGGCAGGCAATGGCAAACCTTCGAGTGTATTTCTGCCATGAAAAAGCTCCTCACAAAAATATCTGCCGTTCGGAGTCGGCTTGAAACTGTAGGTCCCTCCATTTGTCGAACAACATCAAGACGCACACCACAAATAGGAGGAGGAGCTCGGCCAAACACCCAAAAAAAGGTGTACGCGCCAATTATATATATAACTATATAAAGGATTTTGGCGACGTAGCCTTAATGAAGAATTTTAGAAAGTGACGTATCTCTCTCATGGACCCAAATTAAGACGAAAGGTGTAAGTAGATAACATTCGAAAGCATTCGTTTCGGTGCTATGCCCCAAAGGCGGGGCGAGAGCAACTAATAATGATGAGCATAACAGGAGTAATTATTTTATGGCATTTTCTATTTATTTTTAAGTTTAAAAATACGTTTTTCCAATTCCAGATTACTACTGAAAGGAAAACGTTCAACTTGGGCGGAGAGGGACGAGCTGGCGCTAATAACCAAATGGGGAAAAGGCGCAAATGATTTGAGATGTTATGCTGGCTGAGATGCAATGCTGGTTTGTACTAACACATTCGAAATTTCACTAATTGTTTTGAAATTGTAGAGCAGTTTGAGAAATAGCAATTTAAGATCTTTTATAAATTAATTATGTTTTAGTATCAGTATTTGTCGTCTGCGATTCATCTTTTACTAACAATAAACAAATCATCTGCTCACTAATTCGCGTAACAAATGTCTGTCACACTACAATTTTAATCAGAATTAACTTCACTAACATGTTGAGTTTTGAGATTTGGTGTATTAAAAGAGCAATAACAACACCTGCTCTTGAGCGCGCTGAGCTGAGAACTTGATAGCTTGGGAGATTGAGAACTTAAGTGCACTTGCTCTCAATTGCAGTTACCGCTGTCAGCTGTTCGATAATTGAATCTTGGTGCTTCTCCAGTTTCCTCGCCATCCTCCCCAATGTAGCAGATGCTGGTGTGAGAGGTGTCTTAGAGGGGGTGGTTGGTGGAATTATTTTTGCTGTGTTGGTGACATTCTGCTTTTGCCTTTTTTGTTTTGTTTATTTATTTCATTAAATTTAAAATTTGGTTAGAAAGCGTTTCACAATTTGTGCCCAGCTCACAGATACATCGGCAGACAGCGGTTTAAAGAAAATTTTAAATAATTTCTTCGCGAAAACACGCACAACTAGGAGCACCACTAAAACACAACAAGTCTTATTCGGCCAACATATGTATGTATAAAAGGGTAAGAAGTGAGAGCTTGACTCACTTAAAAAATTAGACCAAATTCACTGTCAGAATTCATTGTCGGAACCTTGTTATGTTTTCTTATGTTGTACAGTGCAGGTATTAAATTTATTCAAAAAAAAAAAAAAATGTAACAAATTAGTTTTTGGATAAAGTTTTTATTGATTTTGGATTACATTGTTAAGAACTAGTTACTAGTGATATACAAGTAGTCTGTATTCAGGAATAGCTTTAGTGCTGAATTAGATATTTTGTTCCTTTCAGGGTCACCTGTTCATTTCTCATTATTTTCCTGCTCTTCTGCTCCTATATCTTTTTTTATATGCATTCATATGTAAATAGTATTTATAAATGTGGCACTTTAGAGAACTCGCTACATGTGTATGTGTAAGTACGCATACACGTATTACACCTGAGCGAGCTTGAAAAAACCTACGATACAAAAATGACAAGAAAAGGAGAGGAGGTGCACGTACTTATACACTCAAAAAAAAAAAAAGACATGAATTCATAACTCAAATCTGAAATATATCAAATTATTGGTAAGTTCTAGTAATCATAATATTACTTAATTAGTCTACGTAAAAAGTATTTTTTCTCGAAGCCAACACCATTAATTTTTTCAGTATTACTTTGACTATTTTTATATTCGAACCTATTTACTACAAAAACTATGCAAAACAAAACATTTCCACACATTACACAACTCGCGAGTTGTATAGGATTTGTAAAAGTGTCTATTTCTGTTGCATCCCTCCCATTTTCGGATAGCTTAGGAATGAGAAAACAGGTGATGTAAAAAGTGCGCCTTTGTTGTGGAAAAATCCATAGTCAGTTTGGACTTATAGTCTACAAATTGTCCAAATGTGAATTTAACGGTGAGTAGATTTATCGACAACTATCTTTTAAAATAAGAAAACCTCGAAAAATAGCTCTATGTAGAATAATAAAACCGGGAATATTTCTTTTATGCAGACTTTTGACCTACGAGTGCCTGTTCTTGGTTCTTATGAGGTCAACCTGAAGTTTTCAAAAACTAATTTTTTGAACAGCAAATGCAAAAAATTTAGTGTGGAAGAACCTCAAAATGAAAAAAACTCTATTTAATTCATTAATTTTTCCAATTTAATACAATGATTTAGGCCAGCAAAATTTAAAACTAAATATTTTAACATTTTAAACTAATCCTTTTAATCTTAAATTCCCAATATAGACAAAAAAGCGTTAAACTGTTAATATCTCTTGAAATAGTAATTTGAGGGAAAATAAAAAATACCATCAATTCCATTTTATGTGAAACTAGCAACATTTTTAAATTTATTTAGGTGAAATAATAGCGCTTTCACGAAATGATTTAGAGAAGACCTAAGAGAAATAGCAATACTAATAATAGTTGTTATTTTTTCATGTATATTGCATTATTATAAAATTTGTGCGCGCAACTTCAACAACTGTCAGTTGTCTACAATGTTTGACATTTACTGGATTTTCTCGACATAAAACATAAACAGCGCGATCGCGATTCTTGGGATTCAAACGATTAAGAAGAAATATTGATGGTCGAAAGGTGAAAACCTCTCTGTTAAACAACTGATATTTTCTGAGCCATGACATTTTTTCACTTTTTAATTTTTTTCTATGCGATGTTAAAAACTTTTTCTTCTTAACTGGAGCGATAACCTCTTACGTGATTTTGTCTCAGTTTAACAAAGCGCGCCAGTTGTTTCTAACCGGCGTCAGTTGGACACACCAAATGAAGCCAAGCCCTTCTCCACCTGATCTTTCTAACGCAGAGGAAGCCTTCCTCTTTCTTTGCTACCACCAGCTCGTACTTTCAGACGCGGAGCGTTTGTATCCATTCGGACGATATGACCCAGTCAACGTAGTCGCTGCATCTTTATTCGTTGCGCTATGTCTATGTCATCGTAAAGCTCTTAGAGCTCTTTGTGCCATCGTCAAACGACAGCAAGTCACCCTGTCTGAAACCTCGTTGGGTATCAAACGGCTCTTAGAGGTCCTTCATAACTGATATTGACAAGTCTGAAGTCTGCCTTGCTTTTATATTTCTTTTTAGTCCTAGGTAATTGTGCTTAGTCTTTAAACAAGAAATTTCAACTGAATAAATAAATAAATAAACTAACAAAATGGTTGTGTTTATAAACTAAAAGTGTAAAAAAACGTTAAATTTATTTTCCAGCGGGAAAGAATAAAAAAACACTAAGCCGATAGGAGCACTGTTGCTTTTGCTATAAATCTTTGAAATGTTTACTATCACTCAGCATTAATCAAATTTGTTAATTATGTCCTATTACAGTACTTATTGCGTAAAAGGAAGTCGAAAATGTAATGGAAAACCTTTTTTTTTATTCGCTGATGTTTTAGCTGCATGAGCGAACTATCGATATCGATAGAAATAAATGCCATGAAATTATCTACTACATTATAATAAAAAAATCATTCGAACAATATTTCAGGTATGTATTATCATTTTAAGTCCTTAAACTTAAAAAAAAACAACCTGATATAAAGTCTGCGTATATAAAAAAGATCCTTTCTTATCTACCCATTCATTTGTGCAACCTCTACTTACATATGTATATGTTTCAATAAAACGTCCTTGGTTATAAATATTCACCTCTTTTCTATATTTATTGTAGTAAGTTAAATAAATTTATAAGTGCGCAATGTCAACACAACGTTGTTAAAAAGAACATTTTGCGAAACAAATAAGAAGTTATACCCAGATCACATACGCAATTAAAACATTCTTGTGCATGGTTGAACTGTTACTGCTATAGGAAATCTCTTAATATAAACATTATTTTCTTATAAGTGTCAATATCAAGTCAAATCCGTGATCTCCTTGTGTTTGTGACTTGCTTTTTAAGTTAAATATTATAACCCCTTTTTTATTCACATTTTATTTAAACATTTTGTTCACAACTTATAATTTTTCTGAATTCTTCCTAATTTTTTTTTTTTTTTGGGTTTTTCTAAATTTATTTTCTGTATTTATTTGACTTTGACAGCTTTCATGACTTTTCCAAAAACAGTTTGTCAGATTTTATAGTTGCAAAACCAATATCAAAGCCTGCTTTTTCGGATTGTGTTGCTGCTTTAACGTGAGGAAAGTTGTATGTGGGTGTGTGCGCCTATTGTTGGAAGTTCCTTGGGTGGTGTCAACTAATATATTAATTTATTTATCTCTTTGCTATATGCAACTTTCTTATATACAATAAGTACTGTAGTAATAAAACATGAAAAGCAAACAGATAATTTTAAGGATGAAAAATTTATGCACTCTTATTTCTAAATACATATTTTTATTGCGTTATTGTGTTGCTCATTATTCTTTCATATATGCACACTGAAGAACGACCATAAAAGTTCTGTTCGATTTCGCCTTGTCTTCAGCAATAAATGAGAACTTTGGCAGATCACTTCTTAATTTTTATTCCTACAGAAAATATACAAAATAGCATTTTGGCCGTTGAAAAAACAAATAATTTTCCATTAAAAAACGAATTGACCACTCATTTTAATAAATCTCTTTAGCATTTTTGAATACAGGGACCACATTTGCTTGAGAAAAAGATTGCTTAAATTTTATCATCTCGATAGAGGAGGAGTGTAGCTAATGAGGAATTGTTTCATGCAGCAAGTTAGCCCTATACGAGTGGACATACACGAGTATCTGCTTGCAAGGTGAAATTGCGGATAAACCTTTACTTTTACATTACAATATATAATTACCCAGCTATGAGTATTACTTAATATCTACATGCAGCTACAAAAAATTTTTTTTATAATCACAAATATATGTTAAAAAGTGAAATTAATGTGATTGAAACATATACACCTTTTTTTTTGCTTTTTATTAATACAAATACTGGACTTTTAAAAGTTCTGGAAATGTTCGGTTTGGCTTCGGTTCGGCGTCGACTGAAATTGGCCGAAGTTCGGTTATGTTCAAATCGGTCTTAAAAATCGATGCTCGGTCGTTCTCTAAAAAATAGTTTGCTTTAACACCAGAGCTTTTCTCTCTGTGCACGGGTTTGTGTATTTTTTATGCGCGTGTGCCCTTATGTAGTCTGTTTTAGTTATGTATGTTCAGTTTAGTTGTTGCTAAGTGACACTACTTAGTAGATGCATATGTGTAAGTAGAGTGCCTGCTTCATTATGACCTGCCTCCTTTTTGTCTTTCATTTTTATTTTGCAATTAAAAGGACACAGCTCAAAACTCACACATATACGTATAATGTAAAGTGGCTCTTTGGAACTGGATAAATGTATGAATGTGTCTGTGTATAAGTACATACATATATTAGAAACTATTCTACTACAAAATTTGCATTCAAAAGTTAAAAATCACTTTAAGAAAATTCACTCATAAGAAAACTATATAAATATTATATTTAGATATGGATCAACTAAGCGCGAGAGGGACGGAGATATTAACATTTTTTCCGACAGTCGGAGATCAAATCTCTTCCTCTCTCAGCCAGGGCGATGTCGATGAGAGATGGAGTTAAAGGAGAAGTACACAACTTATTTCTCAGAAAACCGTAGAATAAAAGAAGCTCTATTTCTCCTTTGGTAAAAGTACAGTAGACAGAGGACGCAGAAAGTTCTCGCTGTTCAGTTTCCAAACTCGTAACTATGTTTACCGACCAGTGGACGATCGGCATACACACAGGAAAGCTACGTTTACTATTTAATCCCCATTACAGAGGCTGAGGGGACCTTTCAGAGAAAGATAGGTTGTAGGTGTGGCAGCCCCATCGCACATAGAGACAACGATGCCACTTAGACCACGGAATGGGTCCGTTGTGAGCTTCAGAGAAAGATACTGCCGAGGAATTTCTCTATAAATGTCTAATATCAGCAAGACGATTAAGGTCACTAAGGTCCTTTCTTCGACAGCCTGGGGCAGTGCTTCAACATAACTCCGATCAACCTAATCGACTACATCAAGAGCTGTGATTTTCTGTAACCATCTGTCCGTTGAAGATCTCAAAATGGTAACAAAACGGCGGTTCAGTACTACTTGGGGAGTGCCAAACTGCCCTTTCCAGGCGCGCTAAGTTGTTAATCTGCTCTGACCCCCTATCCGTGATTCAAATAGTTTTAAATGGGAATGAATTCAATCCAATAATAGTCACGTACCAACCCATTCGGCTACGGCGGCCGCCGTTTTAGTTAAAGTAATATATATTTAATATATAAGTACTCTTGGTAATGTAAAAATTAAAAAAAAAACAATTAAACTTGATAATTTTAGGTCAATCTTTAAACTTGATAATTTAAGGTCAATCTTTACTAAAATCGAACGACTTTTTATTCCAGTATCAAAAACTCATAAGTTATTATCAAGTTTCAAATAAAAAATTTAAAACACTATTACCTTTCGAACTTTACCACATCGCATCATTACAAAAGTTCTCATGGGTCCCTGTTGTTCTATATGGCATAACGTTAAAAGTAAAAATGAGTGGTACCTGTCCCTTTACGGCACTTATAGAAAATCACATCCCTTTTTAAGATCTGGCCCCACCTTAAACACCTTTTCGTTCCCTACAACATTGAGGCGAGCAGAAATACAAGTATTGGAGCATTTCCAATAATGCCTTTAAAATCCAGTTGATTTCACACTTTACCTTCTTTAGCCAACTTAAATATGACGAATAACTTTAAACAAATATTTGGGATTAAATATCCACCCAACTTCAATCTTCAATGGGCGCTACAAAGTTAAAAAGAGTAAAACTGTGTTCGCATTTCTGTTCGGTAGGGTTAGGCAAGTCATCACGAATCGTTTATGCTCAGAACGACGCCTCCAAATTTTTTTATTTATTTATATTTACTTAAAATTTTCTCTGAAAAAAAAATCTGTTCCCGAACTTTATAGAGCATTTCGTTCATTTTACGGGAAAAATAATCGGTCTACTTAGCAAGCAATTCATGCAAATGACCATAGTTTGCACCGCAGTTTAGCTGATTGGGCCCATTTGGAGCTGGCTGAAGATGAGCATTTTTATCGAAGAATTGTGTTTAATGATGAAGATCATTTCTGGTTAAATGGGCTACCTAAATAAGTAAAATTGCCGTATATGGAGTGAAGACAATCCTCAATATTCAACGCCATACCGCCAAATTTATTAAACAAAAAATTTTGACTGATCAAATGGACCATGTAACTATTATAGATTATAATAAAACAAATAAACTCCAATAATATTTCGGTTTTTTATTATCATTTTAAGTTCACAAGCTCTTAAAAATCTTTCGATACGTACATATTACACAAATTGTATCGCTAGTTTTAAGATTAGGTTAGTACTTTTTCAGGGTAGACTAAGCTTTATTTTTGTATATCAATACAGAATTACCGGGAAAGCCATCCTAGATAAGTAAGATCATTATTATTTATGTATATACGTTTCCATGTTCATTACCATTCATTATACCTTTTTGAATACCTTAAAAAACATAATAGTTTTAAAGTAATTTGGAGAATAGTTTCGATAAAACAATTTTAATGCTGTGAAGTAGGAAACACTTAATGAAAAATTTTAAATCCAAAACTCATGGCTGTGTTCAAATTTTATTGATGTTTGAATTGATCTTGTTTTGAGGTTTTATTCATTACACGTAGTTAGTTGTGATACCCTCGAACTAAGATAAAAAAAATATTAAATAATAATGCTTATTTTATTAAAAAATTAAATTTTTTGTTTGTTTTACGAATTATTGAAATAGAATATCTCGAAAACAGGTTTTGGACATGGGTCATGTAACCAAATTCATCAGAAATGGCCTAAATAATGTCCTTAAATTTGCAGGACGACTTTCACGATAACCTTGTAGATGTGTAGAATACAAAACATATACATATTTTTCATTTGGCTATTTTAGCTATTAAATTATAGTTGAAACTCTATAAAGTTTACTTTCTAGGTCACATTTCCACTGCTATGATATTTCCGCATAAGAGCACAAGGTACTTTAAATAAAATATATTATATTACAAAAGTACATACTTTCATGTCTACAAACATTGCAACGGATTTCAGGTGCATTTAGCGAAACTTACCGAATAAATGCCAACGCTAATTTATCGCTAGCGTGGGAGTGATTAACGACTTAAACGTAGGTACATAAAAGTAAAATTAAAATTTTTCTTACCAACAAAAACGATTTGAGCAGATAGTTAGCAACAACTCCATCCAGTTCACGCAAGTATGCCCAATAGAAAATGGGTAACCGACATGCGTATAATTTCCATATTTTTCTATTCCGAAATGTGGTAAGTATATATATATACATAATATATGCAACACATATGTACATATTTCGATATCAAAAACCTCCCCAACCGCATTTTTTTAAAAATGTGGTTTAATAAAGTTGAGTTTTACTACCTCACTAAAAGTTGCCAAGACAAAGCTAATAAGCTATTTATGTGCATATTTAAATTAATACAAGAAAAAACAAGATTGTTGAAAATATGGCAGCTAAATTTAAAGAATCGGCAAATTATTAATTTCCTATTTCCATTGTTTGGCAAAACTACAAAGAATACGGCCACTTGAATCGATCTGTGCATACATATGCATATGTGTGTATAGTATATCGGCTGAAAACAACTTGCCAATTCGAAACTATTTTACATTTTTATTTATTTTTATTTTGCAAATCAAAATTTTTAATAAGGCAATAAATAAGAGTGCAAAAATAGTTTCCGTCCAGTAGTCGTTCGCTGCGACGAATCTGTATCTGTGTGCGAATATCTTTCGCTTGGCTCATAATCAGCAATTTAATAAAAGGCGACCGGATGTTCGTTAGCTCAAATTTTTATTTTTAAACGAGCTAATGCATAGATCGAAAATAATATTGATTGCGAATAGAGTCTAATTTCTCGAAACAACTTGAAAATATGCACATTTTGCAAAGAATTTAAAAAATGTATGTATGGTACGGAGGCCACCGTAGCCGAATGGCTTGGTGCTTGACTACCATTCGGAATTCGGAGAATTTAGGTTCGAATCTCCACAAAACACTAAAATGAAGAATATGTTTTTTTCTAATAGCGGTCGCCTCTCGGCAGGCAATGGCAAACCTCCGAGTGCATTTCTGCATGAAAAAGCTCCTCTTGCAAAAGATATCACCCGTTCGGAGTTGGTTTAAAATTGAGGCACCATTTGTGAAACAACATCAAGGCGCATATCGCAAATAGGAGGAGGAGGTCGGCCTTCAGTTCCATGGACGAACAAGGGGCTACAGAAATTGCAGTTTCAGTAATCAAGAGTTTTAAGATGGATAGATGATTAGCCTGCCGCATCCAAATCTGATGCTAGGGTTTCCAGCTGACCCTCCCGATTGCTATATAGTGGCGATAGCATTTCTTCTGCACGAGGTGATAAGGTTAAACCGCCTATGTATGGGCGTTACAGCCCCGTTCATTTTAAGCAGGTGAAACCACGTGTAGCCCCCATATAGTAGCAAAATACTACGTATTCGCGTCATCACCAAGTATAGGGTAAATCAATGGCGATAGTAACGAAAAAAGTTTACCATAATTGATTTCGAAAAAACGATTGAGCGCGGCAGATACGTAAATGAGAACTGCAATACAACCATTACTATTTATTTGCATGAAAAACAATTCCAAATGATTACGAGAGCCGTTTGAAAAGTACGTGCAAAAATAAAAATGACTTTATTGTTTGGGGTAAACTTTTTTATTTTTAGACATATATAGCATCTTTTTAGGTTTATACACTTCGTCCAACTCTGCCCTAGCTTTCCGATCCTTTCCGAATAATACAAATCAGAGAAATAGCCATTCGTTTCTGAAATCACCTCTTCGTTTGAATAAAATATTTTTCCCGCTAGCCATTTCTTCAAATTGGGAGCAATTAGTAGTCCGAGAGATGCAAGGGAGGATTTGAAGCGAGTTGAAACCATATTTTCAATTTTGTCGTGATGGGAAAAGAAAGTCATTCGCCTTTTTCGATTAAAACGAATGAAAAAACACACAGAAATATACCCGTTTTGGCTGACACTTTGTGTGTGTTCTTCCAAATAAATATAATATCTCTGATTTTCCACGGATCTTTCAAACGATCCTCGTATACTTATTACATAGTTTTGTAATATGTGATATTTAAGGTTTCTACTTGGTTAGTACGACATGCTCGCAATGTGTTTTGAATTCGAAATCAAAGAGAAATAGCCTACATCAATTTTTGAGCTTGTATACATAAGTAAAGCGAACTCCCACATATATGTATTGGGAATAAGTTTCCGCCCTTGTAAAAGAGGTGTAGCTGCTGATACTATATAGTTTTATGTTCGCTCTAGTAGTTTATTGGTGATTTGAAATTGTATACAGTAGGTTCTGTTTTTATGCGGCTTTTTTTTATGCGGTTTTGAAATAGTGCGGTTTTTTTTAAATTACAAAATGCATGTCGACCTATCGGGAATTGTACATATAAACAAGATTCTAAACCAGCCAAGCAAAAACTCATCACAGATTACATCAGAAATGCTAACCCTACAAGTATGGAAGATATATAAAGATATAATTTTCAAAGATACAATATTTTGTTTATGCGATTTTATTTAATTATTTCAGATTCATGCGGTCTATGGAACGTATCTATAGTAATAATATGGGACTAGTGCCCTTTTTTATGCGATTATTTCAGATTTATGCGGTTTTAGCATTTGAAACGTATCTATAGTTTTACTATAGAACAAGTAGCTTTTTTTATGCTGTTTTTTTTTATGCTGTTTCTTGCGGAACGTATCTACCGCATAAAAACAGAACCTACTGTATGTGAGGTCTCGATCGAAGCAGCTGACATTCGTTTAAAGCGTAAAGATCTTTTTAATCTGACATCAAGAATGTCTACGTTCGTTCACAGAATTTGCGGGAAGTCATGCTTTATTATTACCTTGTGAAGAAAAGTTCAGCTGAAATGTGTCGTATATTGATCAATATTTACGGTCATCACGCTCCATCAAATACAACTTGTAAAAAGTGGTTTCGACGCTTCCAAAGTGACAATTTCGATATGAGTTATAAAGATCGTGAAAGGACCCCGAAAAAATTCGAAGATACTCAACTACAACAATTATTGAATGAAGACGCATGTCGAACCTATGATGATATGTCTAAAAAGTTGGATGTTTGGCAGATGAACCGTAGGTAAACGTTTGCTCGCGATGAGAATGGTCCAGAAAGCAGGTAACTGGGTGCCACATCAATTGAAAGAGAGGGATATCGAGAGACGCTTGGTGGCGTGTGAGATGCTTCTTGAACGGCAGAAAAGAAAAGGTTTTCTGCATCGCAACGTCACTGGCCATCAAAAATTGATCTATTATGGTAACCCTAAGCGTCGAAAATGTTGGAGCCTGCATACATCAACAGCGAAAAAAATATTCATGCTTCAAAGGTTATATTATGAACTCCTTAAACCATCTGAAACCATCAATGGCGATCGTTACCGACTGCAGCTGATGCGTTTGAATCGAGCTCTCAAAGAAAAGCGGTCGGAATGGGACGGTAAACACGGCAAACTGATTTTGCTGCATGTTAACACACGGTGCCAGGCCACACGTTACTAAACCGATCCAGAATATTTCGAGGGACTGAATTGGGAAATCTTGCCCCACCGGTCGCACTCCCCAGACATTGCACCTTCGGATTACCATCTGCTCCGAGCAATGCAAATATCCCTTATTGGAGAGCGGTTATCTTCTTACGAGAGCATCGCAAACTGCCTCGATGAATGGATCGAGTCAAAAGAACTCACAGTTTTCGTAAGAGAAATCCGTATGCTGCCTGAAATATGGAGTAAAGTTGTAGGTTCCAATGGTACATACTTTACATAATATCATGTATTACTTATTGTAATTGTTTAAATAACTCGTAACTTTGGCTATGAAAGGACGGAAACTTATTCCCATATATATACTAAAAAGTCAAGTGATTAATGGAGAGCGTTCGAGCACATGTGGGTTCAAGAAATTGTATAAAAGAAATTTATGTATGAATTTATTTAATTTTGTAGATCAAAAATAAGTGATATAAATCTTAATAATGCCGGCGCTTATGTTAGGAGGCTTCCTTTCTAAAAACAAATTTCATATTTCATGGCCGAAAATTGGAACCCATATTCGGACATTATCGAATGGTGGTCAGGCACCAACCCATTCGGCAACGGCGGCATTTCAGTAAAACTGCCAAGATAATTCAATACAAATCTCGCCGCTTACTCCAATGTTACGGTTATTTTGTATAGTGTTTTTGCCTCCTGTTTGTTATTCTGCTGCAAACTTTAACATTTTTTCTGTTTAGTTTAATTTGTATTGCTTGATATGCTTGGAGCAAATAAAAATTGCATACTGGTATGTGTCTTTCACACCGCATGCATTTACCCACTTTCTTCGCAGTTCTGCATTTTTCGGTATACTAAAATGGAAAAATGCTTTTATTACGTTATAAAAAGAGTTTGCTTGCACATGAATACATTTGCCAGACATATGTTTTTCCTATATGAAATATTGTCTCACCATCTTTTATTTAATAATTTTTTTTTTTATAACACAAAAGATTTTTTATTGAAAATTTGTTAAGCTTCTAAATTTTTAAAGTGGAATTACTTTTTTTCATACATTCGTTTATCTGGTTTCTTGGATTTCCGGCATGGAAACTTGCAAAAGTTAGTTCCTACAATTTGGTGATTATACGAACTCTGTGCATCCTTATACTGCGCGCGCTTGGCTTTCGGAAACTTATCGGATGATCTCAGTGGTATTTATTCGAAAAAGCTTACAAATATAGTATATGCGTATGTAGTGGTATCCTTGCTTGTCTGATCACTGTAGAGGCTTTCGGCCTGAGCTCATGGCAATATTCAAATCTTTATCACCGGTATGGCGTGAAAGTTGAATAGACTTAGGTCTTTTAAGGACTTCTTTTTGTACCTTTAATTATAACATACATACTGCACTTTTGCTCACATAATTAAGCTACTTTATCTTTTTACAATTTTTTGCAATATTTTTTTCAAATAGTATGGTTTTTTATGGATTCCTTATAAAAATGTAGCTCAGGTATCCAAAAACAAAAAAGCTTGTACGAAATTCACAAAAATTTAACAAATGTTATAGACTTGTCGTGAAAATTTTCAATTTTGTAATCAGATCCTTTCAAAAATTTGTAAGTACGCAGTTTTATAGCCCATTAACTTTTAGAACACAATGAAGAATGAATTTTAAGTCGCTAAAAATCGCTTTGATTTTTCACAATTTTTTTTTCAGTCCTAGCTAAGAACTTTGTTGCATACATATATGTAAGTGAAAGACTTCCGAATATGGCTTGGAATTATGATTTAACGAAAAAAATGTTGTATTTAAAATATTGCGAATGGTAGGTACATATATATTAAGCAGCAGTGTGACTTTTTTAGATGAATATCACTTCGGACACTTGGCACGAATAATAGAATAGGAGATAAAAAAAAATCATACACACATACATACATCACTGCAGCCGGAAAACATAGAGAAAATGTCAAAATGGTGTACATTTTGCGAACAAAATTGTTCCTCTTCTCCTTTTTTATTAAAGGTCCCACCTTTGGAACTGTACACAAGCAATGGATAAATGTTATGGTATAATGAGTACTAAGGATAAAATTTACCTTATATAATTTATCTTTATACATACATATGTATATGCAAAATAACTAAACTATAAAAATTTAAAAATTAATGTTATTAAGTAGTCTTAGTCCGTCCTATTTATCGGTTTCTTGGACAAATTTCGTCAAACATTCTCTCCTTCTTAAACCATTATTTTTACAATGTTGGTGACTTTTGTTTAATTTCCAATGACATTAATTTAAAAAATTTAAAAATTACGTGAATTAAATTTTGGTCGAATTAGAGTGCTTGTAGTTGTCATTTCGCTTTCGTAAGTAAATAAGTGTTGCTCTTACTATTGGCTCATGTATATGTACGAGTATGAACAACCAGCGAGAAAATGGTAGTAAATCTAGATACATTTTGACTTTTTTAATTTTCTTTCGTCGATGTTAATTATTGTGTACAAATCCCTTTGATTTTTGGTAATTGTTGGCATTGGGATAAAAGTTGCACATTTTTTCTAATTTGTTTATAAAGTTTGAAACTTGGAATTATACTTTTGCGAGGATTCTGATTAATATTTCTGGCCTTGTGAACTTCTAGTGGCATCATGGCAAATAAATGGTAATTTTTCCATTGCTAGGCACGAAATATAAATAGCAACTCTTGTATAAGAGAAAAAAAGGCCTTTAAAAAAACGAAAAATAACCAAAACTGGTCAAATTGTTGATGTGCTATCATCATCGCGCGCTGTATATGAGTGACTCATTTTTGGAGCTGAATCTTTATATTATAATATATGTTAAAATAAAGTTATCTATTTTGCACTTAAATAAATCATAATCATAAATTCATTATACAAAATTCAATAAAACTTAAGTAATGAAAGTATTTTAACATATTTGCGTTTCCTTGGCCGGATACTTTGGTCAATTTCTTCATTAAGTTACGCTCTGGATTGATCTAAACTAAGCAATTTATGATAAAATGGCACTTGGGTGAATGCGCACAATTGAAATTCCAGAGGTTTTTTGAACTATTCCTTGTCAAATATAATCATTTTTGTATTGAACTCCTTTTCTGGCTGGTAAATTGAAATACTATTTTCGCTAAATTAGAGTCTGAAAGAATGCGAAAATTTAATGCCTTATTCTTTTTTTTTCGGCCACAGCTTACTCCAGCGCATTTTATGCCTTTTTTTTAATATTTATCAGTAAGCACGCGGGCACAACACTTATTTCATTTTTTGTAGTTTTTATTCAATTACACAAACCGTACACGTGAGACTGGCTGCAGTGCCGACGCACAATCAGATGAACGCAACCTTCTATTAAATCTTTATTGAACATCACCGATTTCAATTAATTTTGTACTTTAAAATCAATTTTCCCAATGGAGGGTATGGAAGATAACTCAACAGTTTGTTTCAATTTGTCATGTTAAACATAATTTACTACAAAAAAAGCGCGCAAGCAAAAGAAGATGTATCGAACCAAATATTTATGTTGGCTTCTATTGTCTCTTAATTTTAATAGTACACATTTTATCTTTTAGAACTGAACTAAGTGCAAATTGTGTCAAACTTGTTGTGATAGCTCATAAAAATTTGCCCTATTACCCGATATTTTCACACATATAGCAATTAACCTTTACATGAAACCAGAGTGCAGAGCAAAATATTAATTCATATTTCTAATTTATGCAAATCCTAAAGAACAGAAGACCACTAAAAAGTTGACAAAGACGGAAATAACCTTGTTTATAGTTAAATTTGTTTGTTTTTTTTTTTGTTTTAAGTTATTTAATATTTACTTCTTCTGCCAACAGGTGCCTGCACCGCGGTAGATCGACGAATGACGGCATTAAGCCTATGTGTATGTGAGTTGACCAAAAGTTGACTCGCACGTATCTACTACATATGTAAGTACGTTTGTTCATACCTACACATAAGTCTATAGGACTAATTACAGATTTACATGTAGCGACATAACTCTTTGGACAAGCATGTGGAGATTTTTATTTGTAAATTTGTGAAACATAAAAGATAAGAAAATATTTACATAAATTAATAAGAGCTTTGCAGCGCGCAAGCAGCAATGAACCGGACAATCAGCGATTTGCATACGAAATCTTATGCGGCAACTTGACAATGTGGCTGTGTGTTGAATTTCACGTTTGAATAGCTATAGCCAAAAGCAGCAGCCCGGCAATTTTGGCGCCGCTAGGAGGGCAAACAACTTCAGTCATTCGGTTTTATACCCCTGCACACTAGTACACTAAGGTTTTATAACTTGGCCCACGGATGTTTGTAACAGCATAATAAAATATTATATTATCGTGCAGGTATATGCATACAGAAAATTCGATTAAGCCACACAAGAACAGAATATTGCGTATTAATCGGGCGAACAATTTGTGCTGACGTTTTTTTTTCTTCAATTTGAATATACGACGTACTTTGATGAAATTTGGTGGAAAATGTTAAAATAATATTTAGGTTAAGAAAAGAAAGAAAAGAGTTGTAAACAAACAATTTTGCGCAGAAAACTCATTGGTTTATCTGTTTGGAAAATCTGCCTACAAAAGAACAAATAAATTATTTGGTTTAAGTCTTTTTATTGTACTATACAAAATATGAATATTTTTCGATGGGCTATTGTGAAATAAATTTTACGGTTTCTGAACTACAACTGACCATTCTTAAGTACAATTTACGGCTTTCGAAGTACATTTTGCGGTTTCTGTGCTACAATTGACTATTCCGTATTAAAGTTTACACTTTTTGAAATACATTTGGCAGTTTCTGAAGTGCATTTTATTGTTTCTGAAGTACAACTGGTTATTATGTAATACATTTTCTGGCTTCTGAAGTACAATTGACTGTTCTGAAATATATTTTACGGTTCCTGGAGTACAACTGACTATTCTTATGTACAATTTACGACTTATAGATTACACTTTGTGGTTTCTGAAGTACAATTAACTATTCTGAAATACATTTGCCAGTATCTGAAGTACATGTTATTGTTTCTAAAGTAAAACTGGTAATACTATACTAGCTTCTGAAGCACAATTGACCATTCGGAAAATTTGTTTACTAATTTTTACACTTTGTGGCTTTTGAAATAATTTTAAGTTTCTGAGGCGCAATTGACTATTGCCTAGAACATTTGACGCTTTTTGAAGTACTCTTTGAAAAGGTACAGACATTTCGGGCTAATATAAGCGTTTGCTATGATTTGCTGTTTTATGTTTACAGTGGGCATGACATTCGTGGCCAATCGAGCTGAAATGAAGATATTTTGCCAACCAGAATGCTACCCACCCATGTCTATTTTCATATCATTACTAGGTTTGAAATCATAAAAATTATATGGATAACAGATGCCCAAACTTGATGAGATTCCGTACCTCATATCAGTGAATGCCCAACTAAAATATTATCTCTAAAATTGTGATCCTAATACAGTGGCTCAATAAAGAACTCGGACATATACATATAGCATGCAGCTTCAAATTCAACAGTTTTCTATGATATGCAAGTTAAATAAATTTCTATTGGGTATTCAAATAAGATTTAAAAAATAGTAATAATAATTTACAAATCCATTACCTCCTTGTTATACAAAATGTATCATGCAGCATTCGCAAAATTGGTGTCAATTTATTGCGATTGATTGGCACTTTAAATGGGGAATCCCACAATTAATTTGCTCTCGGTGGAACTGTGCAATGAAAGAACCAAGCGTAATAAATTAAATTAAAATTTCAGTCGCGTTTTGTTGAATAAAAGTCCCAATTATAAACTTGGGTAAACAGCGTGGACAAAGCCCAATTGAAGTCCGAAATTGAATTATTAATCACCATGGAAACGGTAAACCCGTTCGTGAAATCGCAGAAATAGTGGATACACTTCGTTCGATTGTATACGATGTGATAACACGTTTCGAAATTCGTGGAAAATAAGAAGAAATCGGGACGACCAAAACTGTTTTCAGATACAGAGGAATGGTGGATAGTTCAACAAATTAAGAAAAATTCAAATTTGAGCAATCCTAAACGTGCAATAGAAGTCGCCCAACACCTTAATATTAATTGCAACCCCAAAAGTATACGTATAGTGTTGCAAAAGAATAATGGAAGAGTTGCACGTAACAATTTTTCATCAACGAGATTAACCGACACAACAGAATAAAATTCGCAAAGCGTTAAGGGGATAAGCGTTATGGGAACCTCAAACAATACCTAACAATTATGAGAGCAAATTTGGTCCAAAGTGCTGAAAAGTTGGGAATTAAAGACAATTTTCTGTACTATCAAGACAACGATCCGTAGCATAAGGCACTCGATGTCCGTTTTTGGCTTATGTACAACTGCCCTAAAGTACTTGAAACATTTCCACAATCTCCAGACATCAATGTAGTTGAGCGTCTGTGGGCTCATTTGGCAAACCAAGTGAAAAAGCATGTTATTAGGAACAAGAAAAATTTAGATGATATTAAAGAAGAGTGGGTGAAAATAGATCTTTTATCATGCAAGAAGCTGGTCGAATCCATGCCAAGAAGAAAGAATGATGTGAGAAAAAATAGAGGTTTGCCGACTAAATATTAATTATATTGTTTTTTTTTTCTTAAATATTATTTGCCTAACTCTACTTTATATAAATGTCCGAATTTTTTTTATCATGTATTTTGCTAAGTTTTTATATTTGTATTTTCTTTGCACGAATGCGTTGAAGTTTGTTTATGTTTTTTGTAGTTTTGAAAACTACGCTTGAAGAACGTAAATAAATTTGACACATAAGTGCATTGTATTTGCATTTTAATATATATTTTTTATATAAAACCGTATTGCTTGGGTGTCCGAGTTCTTTATTGAGCCACTGTATTTCACTAAAACATGCGCTGGGTACCATTAAATCTTAGCGACTGTTTACTTTGTTTTTCGTTTTTTCATATTACCGCTACCTCAATTCTGCTGCAGCATCCTCCATTCGATTTGACCTCTATGATGACGCTGCGTCCAAGACCTTGAAAATAGGTTTTGTTTTAGTTTCGCTTTCCATGTTTACATTTTGGTTCAGTTCGGTTCCAAATGGCATTGCAAGTCCAGTTTACTGTATTTAATTATTAGTTACTAACGAAATATTTGTGTAAAATTTTAAAGTGAATAGGTATGTAAATATGTTGTATGCTTTATATTAATAGTATTATTAGTATGGTTTGGGTATATTGGGTAATAAATGTGGTGTAGTCTGATAAATCCCGCATCTGGTTTTGAAAACCGGGATTTCGTAAATTGTCTATGTATATTTCTTTGAAATTTCATTAAGTGGAAAGCAATTGTAATACCAATGTCCCTGAAGGTTAGTAATATCTAGCATGGGCAGCCATAATTTATTGTAATAATACATATTTTTCTGTTATTTCTTTTATTGAGTCTATGGTTACAAAACTACCTAAATATGTACATATATTATTTAAAGATAAGAATTAAAAGTAATTTGAAGCTTAGATGAAAAGAGATATGTACCTAGGAAGGGCGAAATCAAGATCGAGACAATTAAAAACTCTACTTATTTCATTAAGAGATTTCAAATAAGCGCACGATTTAAACAATTCGATATACACATTTTAGGATGCAACGGAAAGTGAAAATGCAAAACTCTTTGGCGAATATTGAAGCTTATCTACTCCAGTAGATCTATACACTTAATTATACCACAAGAAATGTCCTAGATAAACATCAGTGAGTGTAGTATACACCTTGAGGAAAGTGATTTGAAATTTGTTAACATACAAAGGGTCTCACGGACGTGGCTCGTTAAAATGAAGGAAATGCAGAGCAAACCAGACAAAGCTTCGTTGAACTCTCTTTATCATTTGGGAGTAAGCAGTATGAATTGAATCCTTAAAGTCTAGCGCATAACGCCACAGAAAGCCCAAGTTGGAATAGGCCTTAAGAGTAATGAAATTAATGTGATCAACAAAGGAGAATGCTGAGGAAAGTCGAGTATTTTAAATGGTATAAGCCGGGACAATCAGACTTTAGCCAAGGTCTTGTGGAATCATTTACTGATATTAAGCGGCAATTTGTTTCAGTTACTGTATTCGGATAGAAAAAAAAATTTGCTGTATAAATTAGCAAAGAAAAATAAGCATATTTTTTGTTTATATACGAGTAGCACTTTTAAAGTCCTCAAGAGAGTTTCTAAACTAGAGCGAAGCGAGGAATCTCAACCATCTATTATATTATTCAAAAGGCAGGTGTATTTAAACATTAATAAAAAGGTTTTAGTCCCAGAAAGCATTTCAGGAACAAATAAATTAATATTTTAAAATTCTATCGCAAGTATCGGAAGGTACGTATTACAATAATTTTAAGATATCTTAAGGGGGAAGTCTACTGTGACAAGGGAAAAAACAGGCTTATTTTCCGGATTTTATTTCTAACAAAATATTGCTCGTACATAAAATCTATTTAAACTCTTATCTTTATTATATATTTAAGTTTTTGAAAAAAAAATTTTAAGTCAAAATATTCAAAATGGCCGCTGTGGCACTTCTGCAAGCGCAGGCCCGCTTTTCTTAGGTGCCTAAACGGTGTACATGAAATCTTACGTTTCGGTGATCTAAAACAAAAAAACAAAATATTGTTATCATATACATAGTATTGACTCTCGTCTGACGTAGGATTATGTCGATAAAACATTTTGGCGTTGAAAAAAAAATTCTTGAAATTTTTTTCTTTTTTTTTTGCCTAAAATTGATGTTAACTATTGTTTATAACAATTTAACAAATAACGATATCAAAAAAATCCTATGTCAGACGAGAGACACTACTACAGAGAATATATAATTAAATTTTTAAGCTCATTCATTTATCAGAACTCGAGATATCGTGTACACCGTATACAAAAACTTAGTTTCGAGAAAAATGCGTTTAAAGTTTCAGTATTAGCAGGTACGCGCTTTGGAGCGCTTCGGGAAAAGGTCGAAATTTCAACGAAGAAAAATTTAGCCAGCTGTAACACATATTGTACCTTATTTAAGAGGGTTCAAAGTATTTTTTAAGCTAATAAAAAAAAAATCGATTTTTTGAAAAATTCACAGTAGACTTCCCCTTAAGAGTCTCAAGATTAGAAATTCATTTTACTAACTCTGCAATACTCGCTGGGTAAAAACTACCACTGTGAACATAAATTTGGTTGTATTTTTCTCCTAACTTTCAGCAATATAAACTTAGCACTTGGGGAAGAAACAGCTGAAATTCCACTTGCACCTGTAGGACCGAGGAGTTCAGAGTTGCATTTTTGGGTTTCAAAAAGATCATTAAAAAATGTCAAATATCCAACTGAAGAGATAAATCTGAATACAACAAAAAACGGTAAGCCAGTATTGATCGACTGCATTTCAACTGATGCAAGTATTTCGGACATTGATGTACATTATTCTGAGACTTTGAGACTTATTCCATGTGAAAAGTTTTAGTATGAAGACTTTTAAGACAAATACATGTGTTATTTTTTTAATTATTTACATTTTTGTTTGGTTTTATTTTTTGGTTGTAAAAGCTTTAATTTTTTTGTTAAACAATTTTGGGGAACAATTTTTTTGCGTCAATTAGGAAAAACACTGCGCCTTGGATTTGTTTTCTTATTCTTGTCATTCATAGCTGAAACTATTCTCAGTAGTCTTTGAGATTCCATGAACTTTTTGAGCCACATATATTCGGCGAGACAGTGCAAAATATGTGTATAAGCAACCCTTCGGGGACAAACCCCGGGAGACAGTGACATTTCTCCAAATCAATTGGAAGCTCTCGGCGTCGAAGGCAAGTTTCTTCCATTTTTGTCGCATCCTTCGTTCTTCTGGCAGTTGTATACTGTGTCCAAAAAATAAGGTGACATTGTATTTATTTTGAAAATTCTTTATTTATTCTTCCAAATCAATTTCATCCCCTTCAAAGTAATCCCCTCCCGACACAATGCACTTATGCCAACGTTTTTTCCAATTTTCGAAACACTGGTTGTAGTCACTTTCCGGGATGGCCTTCAGTTCCGTCTTCGTTGCGGCTTGAATCTCCTCTATCGTGTCAAAACGGTGTCCCCGGAGCGGTCTTTTGAGCCTGCTGAACAGCCAGAAGTCGCACGGTGCCAGATCAGGTGAATACGGTGGTTGCGGAACGATATGGGTTGAGTTTTTGATGAAATGATCACGAATTACGAGTCCAAAAAATTCAATGTTTTCGGTACCAGTCGAGATTTGACGCGCTTGAGGCCCAAAACATCCTTCAAAATGGTATTGACTGAGCCTTTCGATATGCCAACATCATCAGCAAGGTCTCTAATCGTTAATCGACGGTTTTTCAACACCAAATCTTTGATTTGTTGGACGTGAGCTTCGTCAGTTGAAGTTGATGGTCGCCC